>VXBC01013192.1:1284130-1362359 GCA_013399945.1 Ploceus nigricollis
CCAAAAAAAACACAAAAAACCAAACCCCCCCCCCCAAAAAAAACCAAAAAATCCAAAAAAACCCCACCATAAATATTTTTCCCGTCTGCCCAAAAATAGTGAAACCCAAAGTAAACATAAGCCAACCACCCTCTTAATGGTGATTATAGCCTTGCTGGATTCTGTGCACAATAACAATGGTTTGAATTTGTTAAAGGTCACAAGGAAAAGTACAGCAATAAGACCTTGTAGCTGGCAGCATGTTTTTATTTCTCAGCTTAAAGCACACACAGTAGCTGGCTACACAGTGAGTGCTTTTAAACAGCAATCTACAGGAAAAAAAAAGGAATTAACGATGCACTGTTGAGCAAGGTAAACTGATAGATAAACGTATGACTGCTACCCTCTGAAATTTCATTGCTATTTTACCTGTGCCAAAGTCATCAGGGAAAAAAAAGTAAATAGCACTTCTCGACAACCTAAGCAGGAGGATCTCTCCTGCTGTCATGTCTCTTGCATACACAGCTCTGCCATAACACGGCAGCGGCACAAGGAATATGCAAGGAATCCAGAAAATGCGTGTCTCCCATGACATTTTTTATTCACCAGAAAGGAGGAATGACAGAGACAAAACAAACTTGGATTCAATCAGTACAGCATGACAAGTACTCAGTTGTACTCCAGGCCTTTGCTTGAGTAAACAGCAGTGTGCCTGTGAAATGTTCAAAACAAAAAAATAAATAACCTTTAAAGACACAAAGTGTCTGTATAAACAGAGGATGGGGGAACACTACTCAAGTACCAACACCTTTTGATGGAAAAAGAAATTAGCAGCTCTCTCTTTGGCAGGAATGGAGAACTGGGATACAGATCCTGCAGCAAGGCTTCCTGCAGTCCCAGGAAATCACACAACAGATGCCCAGGTGCCCACTTTCTGCACAATACCCACCCAATATTGATAACCAAATAAGGAGCTAAGAAACTGCTGTAGACAAAATAGCCTTAGACAGAAGGCAGCAAAAGAGAGACTGAAGGCACTGCTGCTGTCCTAGATCCCTTCAATAAGCAGGAAAACTTTTAAACAAAGTTGGTTACATAGTTTAGGGGGACAAATCTCTGCTGATCCCTACAAGAAAGGGGCAGAAGTCTTAGCACAGGATTACCAAAAAATAAATACAGTACAAGCACTGATCTGGTTTCCTTTTGAACATAGCAGTTACACATGGATTCTTATCTTCAGGAATTCTCCAAATTAGTTACACAATCCCTTCCATTGGGCTTATCATGCTCAATCTCCTGACAATTTAAACTCCTCTTTACTTCCAGTCCTGTTTAGAGCTTCACTCTATGAGTGTTCAGGAACCTTCCAGTTTCTGGCCTAAATTAACTAGATAATAAACACTCAATCTGGGATTAATGTTAGCCTTTTATATAATTTTTTTTCTCCCTGATACATAACCCTTCAATCCATTTACAATAGCTGTCCTATTCCCTTATAAGCATCTGCCAACCGGGCAGTAGAAATCAAGATATTTTTATCTTTTTGTAAGGAATAACAGGGAAATGTTTAATTCATCCCATTCTTCTAACCAACCTACTAATCCTTGTTGCTACCTATCTAAATTTAAATTAGGCTTTATTAAAGCCAGGTGATCTCAGCTGTACAAAAAACTTTATCATGGTCACTTACAATGGCTTGGGTATCTCTACAAAACCACCTTGCTTAGCATGCCCAAAAAGTACATTATGCTTTTTACTTCTGCTTCACACTGATTGCTCATAGACACCCACAAATTCGATTAACCATCATATTCTTCTAGGTTTTTTTTCTTCTATGCTTTTATTTGTTTCAAAGACCCAGCAGCAAGTACAAGGAAGACAGTTCACTTCAGAGATGGCTGCTGTGCTGCTTCTGCCCTGCCACAGGGTTTGTGGAATACATGTGTGGGCCACTTTCTTATATCAGTGGCAGGATTAGCACACAAGGAGTATGGATTATTTTGGAAGATTTAGGTATTGTAGAAATATAGTTCTCCTCTGCAATAAGGAATTAACTTTCTCAGTATTCCTACACCAACAGATACTTGTGGTTACATGTAAATTGAGAAGGAAAAAATCACGTAGTTTTTAATGCAAGATAGCCAACAGGGTATAACTTTAGCATACAGATAAATGAGCCCCCACCTGGAGTACTGAGTCCAGCTCCAGAGCTCTTGGCATGGCAGAGATGTGCTGGAATGAGTCCAGAGGAGGGCCACAAAGATACTCAGAGGAATGGAGCACCTGAAAAGCAGGAGAATCAGTAACACTAAGTGTCACAGAAATTTACCATGAAAAAGAAAAATTTACCATGAAAGCAAAACTCTAGGAACGTTTTCCAAAAAGATGTTTACAAGTGCCAAATGCAACACAAGTGAATGAGCAAGAAAGAGCAAAGCACTCGTATTGCAAATTGGCCTTCCAGCTGCACTGTCCTTTTGTGGCTGCTGAATGCCACCAGAAAGCTCACAGCCATGATCAACACTACAGATGTAAGAACAAGACCAATTGCACCATTTTTTTTTTAAATTTTCATATACATGAGATTGAAATTACATGTTTCCTGTAAAACATTTTAATTAGTTAATTAGCTTTAAACGCATGCACGCGCTTACAGTGGTCTCAGGGAAAAGTACAAGTTTACAAACTTTATATCAACTACTGATTTCCTCTCTTTCTGACATTTGCATTTATTTACAAAATACATAAGCAAAGCACTACTGAGCATTCAAGGAAGCACTTCCTTTGCTCATGATGCCAAGTCTCCTTCCAGCCAGTAGCTGAGCCCTGAGAGCTCCTTCTCCCTCTTGGCTTCATGCTTCAAATAAATCTGTGTGATGTTTCTGCAAACTTTCCTTGGCTGCTGCTCTCCCAGACCCACACTTCCATAGGAAGGTCATCACGATCTTTGGGTTTTGTTTGGCTGCTCATAAATCCGGCCTACACAGCTCTCAACATCATTGAGATTTCTGTAAGACTTGCACTTTGAACAGTGAAGATTATTTCATCTGTGCCAGAAGAGAGACAAATAACTTCCTTACACTTGTTGTGAAAGTTTCACCAAACTCTTCTACCACTGCTTTTTCCACAGACTGCACATTCCCTGCCCCAGACACTGAGCATTTCTGATGCTCTTGAAGAAAAGGCAGAGGACCATCCCTTTTGCACCTTTGCTCACTGCTATGTTAATTTCTGCACAGGAGTCAAAGGGACAGTTGTGGTCTTGGGCCTGAATATAGAACCAAGACAAGCTCTGTGTTCCTTTTGAAAAGGGAACATCTTTTGAAAAGGGCCATGCACCAGGCACCAGAAATACTGAGAGCAATGGAATTAGGTAAAACTGAATTAATCCTCTCCCAGACCTCCCACCCCCTCACTAAAAACCTTGGGAAAGCTCAAATCCAAGCTTGATCTTTAGGTACAATATGTGTCAAGGCCACAAAGTGCAAGCTTGCAACTAAAGGTGCTTTGAATACACAACAGATTTCCCAGATGGGAATTTCCTCCATTATTATTTTTAATTTTCCATTTCCTAACATTCAAATACCAAAGAATACATCCAAGCATACTCAGCTTTGAAGAAAGCATTTAAGCAAGGACTAAACTAGGAAAGAACACTTGGCCTTCTCCAACACAGCCATTACATTAACTCCTCTGAGAGATGGTCTTTTGAATCCAAACATAGTTTGTTTTTTTAAAGTCACTAGTGATTACCAGGGGAAGAAAATAATTGTTGGGAAAAGCTTGGTTAATTCAGTGACCAACATAACATTTAACTCCATCCCAAGCTTTCTGTGGAATAATACACTGCGAGATGATGGCATGCTGTACTCGGAGAGTCAGCCTCAGAAAAAACCCAGTCACCCAGAAATTCAGATCAAATTAAAAGCACAGTTATTTTTTTGGAATAGAATGACTGGTGGACACACAACATTAGGTTTGAATTCCAGCAATATAAAAAGACTAACTTTTATGTATAAACAATTTCTATGTAAAAGTTTAAATAAGAAATATCTCTTCAGAATGTCCTGAGGGCTTCAAGACCAAAAAAAACCAACCCAGTTTTTTAGAGAGAAACTTTAAAAAATTCAATCTATTCAAGAAACCCTAAAATGTGCAGCTAAAACCCTAGACTATCACAGCATCTTGTATTCTTACTTTCATTACCACTAAACATCACAAAAGAAAAAATGGAAAAGAGAAGAAAATCTTTCTTAGGACCCTTCCAGACCAAGCTGTATGCAGCAGCTGTGGACTCACAGATCTTCTTCTTTTAAGCCAAAGTTGCTCCAGCTGAAAGCTTTTTACAGTCTACAGTTAGATCAGAAAGGTACAGCAAAGGGCAATGGCCAATATAAGGAGAGCCTAAATATAATTTGAGATTTGGATGGTGCAAGCTGGTATTTTCTGAAAGAACAAACACATTAGCATCACCCACTTCAGCTTTAATCCTTCTTCACTCAGGATGAGGTATAAGTAATGAGACTGAGTGTAAACCTTGGCAGTACTGCCAAGTAGCAGGAGAAGAGGCCAGGCTCTTCCAAACCCATAAATACAGAAAGAAGCCCCATAACCTTTGACAAATGCAAAATTGTTACATGGAAATAAAAACTCAGCTGTTTGTCTGAACAAATCACCACAGTAAAATGTGCTTACAAGCAGAAAACTTGATCTGCAGTCAGGAGATGTTATAATATTTTCAGTAACTGGATGCTTCTGCAATTCCAGTGCTACTTTTAATCGGATTTACCGACTGTGTTTTACAAAATGGTCATGGAGAGCCAAAAGGGGCTCTCATCCACCCTGCATGCCTCTGCCAGCATAACAGCCTCATTAGGAATTACAAAACATGATGATTGGAAGAAGCCCTTTCACTCTACATGAAAGCAAGGAAGGAAAACACAGGTGAATTTACCCTGAAATAGTAATAGGGAGGAAAAATAATTTCCTTCCCTTTTCAGAGTGTTTCTAGTTGTTGTGTTTTTATTATAGTACATTTTGTTTTAAATATCAGAAAATGTTATTCCCAGGGTGAAGAGAAACTGAAATACTGAAAAATCCTCTGATCTTGGCCCATCAGTGAAAGCAGTTTGAAATGTCTGCTTCTACTAAATGTTTTGTTTGGGTAACTTCCACTAGGGATTAAGCTTTATTTCCATTAGAATGTCCTTTGAACAGGATTTTATAAAAGCTTAAATGAAATGAGAAAACACTTGGGTCAGAACTTGTTCATAGCAGTGTTTCTTCAGGACTTGATTAGCCTGGGATTGAATGAACTGTGTTCTATCAGCTGACAATCAGTAAATAAAAGTCTGGGCAATTATGTTTTTTTCAGTTCAGTGACCCTTTCACAGCAACTCCAGCAAAGGAGCTTTGTAAGCAAGAATGTGAAGCCATTCACTGAGATACATTCACTTTCTCAGAAAAGAACACTTTTGCTTGCTGATACATCTGCAGGCTTGCATACATGGTACCTCAGAATACAGACAGCTGAAAATAAATGTAGCAGATTTTGCAGTTTATGGGCCAAGCTTTGTTCACATTTAGACAAGCCTGTACCTGGGTCATATCTATAATTTCACTGAATTTAAAAACAAAATTAAACCTCAAACTGGATCAACAAAAGCATCGTCTGGATCTCTGAACACAGCAGAGAATCAAAAGGCACTTAAAAGTGTTTGAAAAGAAAATTCTCCTCCTTTAGAAATTCATTTTATGGATTAATAAATTTTAAAAAACAATAATAAAACTGACAGTACGCAAGTATGAGAGAACTTCACCTCTTATCCCACATACTTTAAATCATAATCCAATCTCTAGCTTCTAGGGATTGGTATAAATCCTGCAGTATGAAGTGTATTACCTCTCCAAACTTTTGTTCATATTATTTATGATGTCTCTTCTAGTATCACTTTTTCTTTCCACAATGAGCTTAAAAAAACCCTTATACAGAACATTTTCCTGCAGGATGCTCCAGCTGGTTTTCAGCATGTGAATGTGACAGAGAACCAAAGCAGTAATCCCTAAAAGAGGGAATAGTGTCAGGAGAAATATGTTGCCAGAGTACAATGTACTTTCTGACAGCAGTGAAAATTTTAATCATGACAGCACCAGAGCATATGACTCCATGGTTAGCTCTGGAAATCTGTCCTACAATAAAAACGTCTCTGTATTTCTTCTTACATTTTTAGCGGGGGAAAAAAAAGCTACTCCCCTGATTTGCAGTAATTTACAGCTCCAGGCAAAAACTTGAGCAGAAGAGAAACATTTCTGACCATCCACTTTTAGCTATACACAAGATACAATCAGTTTCTGTTGCAGAAAGTCTCCAGCACATTCAGTTATAATTTCATCCAAGGTTAACTAACATCCCTCACCCCTCCTCACCCCAATCCTGGTCTTGCTCTGGAACACACTGGTGATTTTCCACTCTCTGTACTACACAGTCTCTGATGTTTGTCAGGTGTCTTGGCTACATGGATCAGACAATCCATTTCTCCATGATGCACCCTGCTTAAAACTCTGCCCTCCTCAGAGGAAGTAATGTCTGAAAATAAACCCTACCTGTTTGTTTAATTTGTTTCAAGGAAGCTAGTTATTAATAAGTTATTAAAATAGCACCCTTTCCCCCACTAGTATTTTTTTCATATTCAGCTGAATTCTTCTCAAAAATCACTGCTGTTTGATTGCATGTAAGGAGCAAAAGAATATTTTATAGAACATGGTGAAATAAGTGAGGGGCAATTGTTGTTAGGCAGAGGCTCTCACCATGCAGCCTTGTCCTCCCCATCCTTGCCTTTCTCTTCCCCCACCAGCCTTTAGCATGTTCCAGAAATGCAACTTGCTCTTAAGAAAGCAAACCAAGTCCACCCCATTTCAGGTCTTTCTTCCCATCCAATCCTTACATCACTATCTCTTTCCAGCCCCACTTTCCTCTCTCCTTCAGCACAGTTTCTCTGCTGGAACATGAAATGTTACTACCAGCTGCACCCTTTTTTCCTGATCATGGGCACAGGTGGAAGAAAGAGACTCAAAACAAGCCTAACTACTGTCCTAACAGCAAGACTTGCAGGTACACAGATGACCTTGGGTATCATTGCCATCTACCTGTACTGTTTACATTAATTCCAAACACCTGCAAAACAACAGCCAGCAGCTCCTGAGGGAGCACTGCTGCCATTGACTGAACCCCATACAGAGACACACCAGCCTGGGATTCCTGGGAATCTCTCCACCTTCCAAAAAGCAACATGTGACATCTCCTCTGGATAAGGGCATGAGCCATACATAAAGCTTATTTCAATCTCAAATCCACTCCATTTCCTGCTTTACTTTATTTATCTATATTGGGCACAGCCATATGCAAAGGGAGACTTGCGTCTGCAACTCCTGTGCAGGGAAAGTGTTTGCCAAAAGCAGAACTCAGAAGTACTGTTGGAATCTCTTTGGCAAGATTTTCTCCTCATCCTTGCAGAGGCTTTGTATCCTCCAACACATTTTTCCCTCTGATGTCCACAAATCTGTTTCAACTACTCCTAAACTTCAGTGTTTTGTTTGTGTCTTCTCTAACCATCTGGTAAAGCCCACAGGAGCTAGTGGGGAAGACACCTGACCAGCATCCTCATGTTTTCTCAGATTTGACTGAGTCACTCACAGAACCAGGATATGTACACAGTTAAAATAATTTTAACTGTTCTGAGTTCAGAGCCACAATCTTAAGACATAGTTCATTTGTTTATTAAACAGCGTAATGATGTCCTGGGAAACTTTTTAAGTTGCTTATATCCTATGAAGTGACATCACTGAAATGAAACAGCAGGTCACAGTGTCACAGCTGGAAACCTTGAATCCATCATAACAAGACCTTCAAGTTTCCAATTCAAAAGCTCTGGAGAACTCAAGTATTTTTCCCTCTAAGGGTATTAGCTGAGGACTCCGCTTTCCATGGTTCATTGTGAATAGGACTTGGTACTGAGCTATTGATAGGGTATCTCTGGAAACTGTGGCTGTGAGAGCACTGTGTATGGAAAAGCACAGAGCCAGAAGCTGAGGTACAGTCCTTCCAGCCCTGAAGGCAGGGTTACATTGCTGTGAGGTGCCTGCAAGCTTCAGAACTGTATGAAATACAGGTAAACAGTCCAAGCTGGATGGGAGATACATCCAGGCCTAAGTAAGGGAATAGATACAGGCATTACCTATGCATGCACAGCAGAACAAGAGAAGATGAGCTATGTGAAAAAGATGTCTATCAAGGCAGAGGACACAGCCATGCACACAAATGCATGGAAGAGGTCCCTTATAAAGGAATATCCTGTGTTAGCTTTTTCCTGTTTGACCAATGGAATTCAATGTTCTTACATCTCTATGACATTACAGACAACAGAAGTGATAGAAGAATAATGCTGAAGTAATTTGGATAGACCTAAGGACTCAAATTTCAAGCCTTCAGATTTGTGTGACAGTAATCTTGAACTATGATGCAGACAACTTCTGCAAATGCTTCTGTGTGAAGTCATCTGCAGGGAAGGAAGTTTCTACTGTCTAGCATCTATTGTCTAAATAGTCTTGTACCTACTGAGGCTGCTGGTAGGGACCATATTTCTATTAGTAGATTTACTTCAAAACTAGCATCTAGCTCATGTGGAAACCCAAATCCAGTAGGATTTTTATGACCACTCCTTGAAGGTGTAAATTTCCACATTTTCTCACCAACCACAGAATGGTTTAGTTTTTCCCCTAAGCCCTTTTAGTGACTACAGTTCATTTCTAAAATTAGGATTTTCTTGAAACTCACTAAGATGCATCTGCAGAGGGGAAAAAAATTAAGTTACTAACTTTAATAATCAAACAAACAAAACCACTTAGAAAAATCTTCCAAAGATAAACAGAATTTCCTGTATGGCTTACTGGCCCAGCTAGGATTAATCAGCCCAATAAGAAAGATTATTAAGCCTTTTTAAATGACAAGAAAGGCCTGAGAAATTTCAACATGATCTGGAAGAAGAAAATTTAAGTAATGAGTGTTCTTGCCCTCCCATATAAAACACAAAGGATTATTTCTTAAAGATGAAACCCACAAGGATAACTGTTTTAGTGCCAATATTAGTTGCCCAGAGAACAAGGAGTAACCTTATACAATCTCAAGTAAGTCTGATAGAGTCAGCTATCCATTAGCTGTAGCTACTTGTTATTTTTTTAGCACTACAGGTCATGCCCCGGTGAAACAGAAAGGGGATATGGTGGAAATTGAAGGAGTCCTTCAAAGAAGGAAAAGAAGCATGAAGCAGTGAGGTGGCTCACCCAAGAAATTTTGAACAGAAGCGAAGAATAAAGTCAGATTGTTACAACAGTAGCAACTGAGGCAGAAAATAGTGATTTCTCCTCTCATCTGTCTGTATCTGAAATACCAGCACCCAGACTCACTATGGACCAGCAGGAAATTTTGCCTATAGAAAATTACAGAAGGAAAACCTGGTAAACACTCGATTTCTTACTACATAAGGGTAAAATTAATGAATAAATATTAATATAATTCCTGAAAAATGGGGAAGATATCTCTGTCCAATACAGTACTACATTGGGAAAAAAAAAGAAAAATTCTGAAAGAAATGTTTTTCAAGAAATGCACAGCTTTCTGCACCTCTAAAAGCTATTGAGAGAATACAAAATAAAATCTCTTCCCAGCGTTTCACGCTCTTTCACATAACACATTTGAAGAGAAACAAATAAGTTGTACGGGACAGTGATGAGCCTCTGAACAATCCCTCTTTTCATCAGGATCCAAACTGAGTTTCAAAAGCTGCTTGACACATGCCTAGCTATTTCTGTTCCACAGCAATACAGTCATGGAAAGTTTTCCATGTACCACAGCAAGGCCACAGAGCAAACAGTTTATCACTGGAGTGTCTGAGCTTGCACGATAAAACACAAACAGGGAGTAATATATGACAAAACCTTGAAAGTGGAATTTTGGGCTCTAATTACCTGGTCAGAAGCTCTTTTGAATGGGCTGTGTGAGATAATAAATTTCTTGTTAGAGAACAAGTCTACTTCGTCTGGACTCTAATCTTGGATTTGTAGCAGATTGTTATCAGTGCTTTCCCCCTGGAATTCAGTTTCTCTGCACAGATTTAAAAGAATAAGTCTTTTTCTCTTCCTTCAAGGCAATAGCATGTAATATAGCTGCTCCTACTTTTTGCCCATATTTGGGGTGAACAGCAACTGGCTTAATTTTCGCTTATGCTTTGGTTTCCTTTGGCTTTCCAGCAAGAAGAGACTACAGAATTCCTACAGAAGGCCTCCCACTAAGTATTTTTTCTTCTCTTGCTCTTCTGTGCAGATTTTAGTGGGGAGCCATTAGATACATGCCCTGTATCTTTGGGAGCTGGTGGAAGGGAGCTCACAGGCAAAAGGTGATGGGGTTTCCTGGTGGGTCTTGAACAGCTGTGTTCAAGAGCAAATGGGCAAATTTAGGTCCAGTGGTTCTTGCTGTGCCATACCTCACAGCTGAGGACCTGCAGAACCTACAGCTCTACATCCCTCTGGCACCCCTTGGCTGGTCAGATGCCAGAGCACTGACACAGGGACAACACCAACATTACTAAAGAGCTGTGGCTTGGCTGCTCCAAAGATAAAGTGATTTAAAAATATGGGGAAAAATGAGGATCAGGACTTGAGATTTCTCTATTTTTATACAAATCCAGAAGAAATCACAGAAGGCAAGGATGACTTTCCCCACCTTAGGGTGGGGTGAGTCAAGACGACTTTAGAGTTTGATAGGACATTTGAAGGTCATCTTGTCCAGCCTCCCTGCAGTGACCAGGGACATCTTCAAGGCCTGGCCTTGAATGTTTCCAGGGATGGGGTATCCACCACTTCTCTGGGCAACCTGTTCCAGTGTTTTACCACTTTCACTGTAAAAAACTTCTTTAAAAATACTTCTTTTAACTTCTATTAAATAACAATGGCCTGTAATATGTTCCATTAAAGTCTACCCATATCTTCCCCTTGTTTTGTCATCTAAACCAATCTCACTGAAATACTAAGGGAGGGTCCCCTTGACCCTTCTGTGATCATGTTATCACAAATGTAAGACTTCTTCAAAAGAGCATATGTGCCAAACCAGCCCAAGGATGCTGAGCTGAATGGAAAGTACACACTGATCAAATATTTGCTATTGCTGATGGAGAGGGAGCTGAGAGGTGGCATTTCCATGACATTTTGTTCTTGTAAAGCCAAGAACTGCTCTATAACCTTTGAATGTGCCTTCAAATTGTTAATCTCATAGCAGAAGTAAATTGAGAGATTTGGAAAAGATGCAATTATTTATTCTCAATCCACAGTATCACACATAAATAACTCCTTTTAGGAAATACCATTAATAAATAAGTCCTCATGATGACTGGGAGAAATAACTGATCATATCAAAAGAATTTACAGCTTAAGAGCAGGGTGACTTAGCAACTCCATGCAAGGTTATCTTGCTCTGTCCTGTTGTAATAGGCACATGTGCTTAGCTGAAAGTTTATTTTAAAAACCATACTCATATTCCAAAAGTCAACTAAGAATAATAGTCTAAAAATATGAGGTGTTTCCATACCATCCATTAGCCAGAGCTCCAGGAATAGCACTGTATAAGAATCAGGGAATTAAAACATTTTTACCACTTCTACCCTGCATTGGGTCATTTCTCATTAAATGTGAGTTCTCATGAAAGTTGCTAATACAGATGTGGCCTGGAGTATAGATTGCTTGGACTTGAATAGAAAGCAAGCAGGAACAAAAAATGCCATGTTCAAGAAGGAAACAGTGAAAAGACTCAAAACACAGCTGAAAAGTTCAGGACAAGAGATGAAAATAATTTCAGCTGCTGATTTTTCTGGCAGAACAGAAGTCCAATTTGTCTCTTTTAAAAATGCATGCATACGCCTCTGAAGCAGCTGCCTTCAGCCTCCTTTTTGATCCTTTGCAACCCTACTGGGATGCATTGTCATGTATACACATTACTTTTATCAAGCATCACAAAGTACCTCAATTCTGTCTAGTTCTTTTCTTTTGGAAAAGTGCAAGAGCACTACCTATCCTAAATTTTGTCTAATATATTATCTGATCTAGTTTGAGAATGTTCCAAGTGATTTAAAACAATAACAAGAGTTGTCATGAGGAGAAATCAGTGCATTTAGTAAACAGTCTTGTTTTTTCTGTTAAGGAAGAAGAGCTACTATGGAGGAGGGGGATAAAGGCCAAAAAAAACCCAAATAGGAACAGCAACAACAAGCAACACCAAAGCCTCTCTGAAGATAGAGAAACCCCATAGGACCATTAAAAAAAAAAAAAATTCACCACTGACCCTAAGATATTTCACCTGCAGCCTATGGGATCTACAGGTTGCTTAAAATATGGTTAGGTTTGTGATATATGCAGAATTTTTACCACACAGAAAGGGAAGTCAGGCTTGTTGGAGTGACTTGTACAACTGTTCCATTCCACGCTCCTGTGCCTTCATATCTCTGAAGAAACACATAATTTATCACAGTGGACAAAGCAATTTTAAAATTGCTGTTAAGGAAAGGCAAGTCCTACGTGGTGATTTCCCTGACTCAAAGTCCTACATAAAATGGGGAATTGCATAAAATTGCTTTCATTTTGCAGAATAGGGGAATGACAAGACAGCCACAAGAGAAAGATTTTACATCACAGCGTAATTGCAGATGCTGCATAATTCTTACAGCATCCTAGCCCCCCTCCATCAGGTGAACATCAGAGTTTTTTAGAAGAGCTTGTAGCAGTCCATGCACCTCTCACTACAGTATCGCAAAATTCCAATAAAAGTAAAAACAAATGAACAAATAACCTGTCATTTGATAGCTACATTGAAGTAATTCTCCTGTATGAACCCAACCTCACACCACAGAGCATCCATTTTTCTTCAACATCTTCCAAACAAGTCTATATATTCATCCAAGCTCATGCATACAATATTTAGTAATTTCCAATAACATTAGTTTTAAATGTGACCATTAACTTCTGGAGACTTCTTTAAAATGCAGACTAGAAAATCCCTACTTTCTGTCATTTTGTGGTTGCTACATTTAAAGAATCTTCCCTCTGGGAATTCATTGTGGTCAGAAAGCTTCATCACAAACGCACTGTATTACATTTGCTGTACAAACAAGAAGTGAGTGCCTTCTCCATTTCCTTTTCAAGAACCGTGGTTTATGATATTTTAATTAATGTCTCTTAGCTTGAGAATTCAAGAATTTAAGAAGTAATTTGAACATGCTTTATTACCACAACTTAAAGCTGTGGTCATTGGTGCAGAGGGCTGTGTGCTCATTGCATATCCCTAGGTGGGTTCATGTCTGACTGTGTCATGTACCAGCTTCTTTTTCTTCATTACAATGGTCCCATAAGACACAGGTATTTAGAATTTTAAAATTGCATGAAAAGACCAGAGACTGCACTACTGTCATCATAAGATCCTGGAGGTCTAAGTAAAACAAAGGCAACTTGAGCTGTACCATGAAGTAAAAGACAGTTGTTCAAAACTAATGCTGAGAAAGCTTTGGCATTTTTAAAGGATGATCTATAGAATAATTTCGAGTGCTAAAAAACCATAAGAATTGCATAGGCAAAGCTCAAAAAATATGAAGGAGAAAATTCAGTGTTTAAAAGTGAGAAACATAAAACCCCCAACATTTAATGCGACTCTGCAGTCTGGTAGCAGAATTTCTGAAGGGCTAGATGAAACCTATCACTTTTGTAGTCTCGCAAGAATCAGAAGTATTTGGCAGATGCTTGAAACAAGAGAGAAATAAGTTTTATTTAGGCCTCAAAGATTATTTATAAAAAGTCAGCTCATAGTAGTCAACCATGAAAACCTTGTACTATCACATCTATAAATGTATATTTTAAGATGCAGCTTTAGAGTTTTAGAGTTGCCTGAACCATCTACATTTCTGTCTTTCATATATATATACACACACACACATATATATGTACGGGTGTGTGTCTAGGTATATGTGTATTTATAAAAATTTGTTTGCTTTTAAAATTTGTTTCCCGTAAGTCAAAACACCCTCCTCATTGCACTGAATTGTTTGGTTTAAACACTGATCTCTAGGGCACTGATAAACAGTATTTTTGTGGGTTTGGGAAAGCTGAAAATATTTTCACTTTAAAAATCCCATAGCACAGAAAAGCAATGTTCCAGCAATCAAAAACATGACTTGTTCTCCCAGCATGAGTCACTGTAGCGAAGCCCCCAAAGAAGCAGTGCTAGTGGATGATTGCCAGTGGGAGTATGTTCTAGACAGAGGAAAAACAACCCGTGAAAACGTAAATAGGTGCTGTTTAAAACAAGCTGTGCACAGGTACCACTCACAGACAGGCAGCCAGCACTACATCTTAGTCCAGATGCAGTTTAGGTTTTGTCCTGGTGAACAGGAGCTTTCCCATTAGATATTCCCAGCCTAAAAAACAAAAACTAAATCAGGGCCTGATATAAAAAGTTGTTTGTCCTTGGCTAAGTTAAATCTCTTTTGAGGATCCCATCCTGAGAGCACCCTGCCCTGTTTACTCCCACTGTGGAGGGCATGTGCTGCCAGCTGCGGCATGAGGCTTCCCACGTGATGTTTGCCACCTTTGCCAGTCACTGGAAAGGGAGGGAATTTTGACAACAGTTTTGCAGACCATATCAGGGTTGGCTAGTCAAATGCTTAGCATTTGAATGAATCCCAGCTAGCTACCTCCTTCTGGCCCAGTCTCAGTGCAGCTCAGTGCAGCCTCAGCAATAGCATTTGATATACAGCAGAGCAGGAACACAGCACCTGACGCTTCTAACCGTAAACCATATACCAAGAAACACACTACAGACATTTAGCAGCCATATAAGGAACAACCCTGGCACTGATCTGCCATTCTCAGTTGTCTCCCTCACCTCACAGTGCTGCAGCACAGCTTCTGCCTGTGCAGACTCCCACTGACTTTTGGGTTGCACAACCTTATGTCTGAAAGCAGGAATAGATGAACTCAGTAACTCAGTGACCAATTCTACAATCGACAACAACAACAGCAAGCCCCCATATCTGTGCTTTGTTCTCACCTCTGGTACATTTTTGCCACACATCCCCAAAGTCAGAGGGCTCATGGCAAGGGTTATTTTCTAACTGCTCTGTTCTCCAGTTCTCACCAGGGCATGCTTCCTACATCCCCACATCTCCCCATTGTAGCAGAATGGCTCCAGATTGAGACCAGCTTAGCTGAAGATACCTTTATGCAGCTCCTCCCATTCCAACCTGTCCAAACAGGTCCTGAGGAGCTCATTCCTCTGCTCAGTTTTTATAGGAGAGCAGAGGTATCTTTGCAAAACAGCCTCAAATAGGATGAATCCTACCTAGCCTGCACAGCGTCTGCAGGAAAGCATGGGTCATAGATATGACTGGGGCTTCCAAGGAAATATTGCTCCTTTTCATTCCTGAAGGTCCAGACAGGGACAGAGGGACTGTCCTGGCAAGGGGCAGCAGAAATCCCTGTCATGTTTACAGGGTCTCTTACAAGCAAGGAAGTGCACAACGAGCAGGAGTTAAAGTACAAATTGCAACTGAGCCCATGAATCTTTCTAGCTTCAGGTATCAGATATCGAGCCTTAGGCCAGGCAGTAAAAGACCCCCTGAGCTCTACCATCTCATGATCAATCACTCCTGGAAATGACCAAACCAGCAATGCCAGGGGCAGCCCAGGAAAGGTTAATGTTGCTCAGAGAGGAAAAGAACAGTACTCCTATCTTCATCCATTCAGGGTATTTGTATTGGCACAGACATTGTGTAACTCCCAGGGAAAAGGAGATTGTGATTCTCAGGTACTCTTCACAGTAAGAAGAGCCTCTGTTCTATTCTCAGGGTGAATGTTACTGAGAAGGACACAAATGAATGAAACCTGGCCATGAACTAAAGAATATAAAAGAATGTATTTGCCTATTTCAGAGGAAAGACATATTTGCAGCTTTACTTGCATTTTAAAACAAGCAGACAAAGGATTTTTATCTCCTTTATGAGAGACAGACAGGGAAGAATTTGTTTATTTTAACTGCAAAATTTTATAGATAGTCTGAAGTTGGGGGAAGCATTTTAACCAGCTGAAGCTTGAGCTACTTTAGGGCTGGGAAAATACTTTATCTTCCATGTTTGATTTGGATGGCTTTATAAAAGGACAGAAAGGTCCAATTTTGCTTGTAAGTGTCACAGCAGCAGCAAACAATCTTACTTCCCCAAGCTGTCATTCCCATTGACCAGCCTCCATACTCATGTATTTATAAAACAGTTGCCCATTTTCTCTCCAGAGTCAGATTTTGTCAAGCTATGGTAAAGCTCCTCTATGCTTTTGTGTGCCCTGAAAGTTGCTCTTTCTGCTTCCAGACTGCCTTACCTGGCCATATGCATGCTCTGTTCTGGCTCTAGCAAAGTCACAGGGTGCATGTGAGCTAATCTACTTCTTATCTGTCTGCTTCTGAGATCTGATATCCTTCAGATGCTTGTACTGTCTTAAGGAACTATTGCCAGCAATAGCACTGACAGGTTTTGTTATTTCTTCCTTCCATCATGTTTGCATACTTTTCTTTCAAGTCTCCTTGTCTTATCAAACTTGACAGCCTTACACACAGTTTCAGCATGTAACATCATTAATAAAGTAAATTATCAAGTGAAAGAAAACCTCAGCTATATTATTCAATTGCAGCAGAGATCAAAGCAGCACATCTTTCCTTACCTTAATTATCAGGTATTGATGACCTTATTATCAGGTCAATACCTGATAAGGCTGGATATTTTTAGGAAGTCAAGAGATGGGCACCATATCTTCCTTTGAATTTAACAGCAAATACTAAAACCCAAAAACTGCTCACCTGTACATAGGTGAAGGGATTTTTAGAAACATTTCCATTCATGTTTTCTTCTTTGGTTCCTCTTGTTTTCTGAATCCTACAATCCAAGATAAGACTGTAGGGTTTTTCTGCCTCTGCAGAAAAATGAGATATATATGACTGGGGCATGTATTTAGAATAATTCAGATGTTGCTACCAGTTTATTGAATCTACTAGAATTAAAGGTGGCTGCCAGGTATCAGTCTTCTCTTTTGTGTTTTGTGTGTTAGTTGTGGCAGAGATTTCATAAGCCACATGAACTTGAGACTATATGACTTTACTAGGTGAAAAGAAACCTGAGGAGGAAAAGCTCCTTACAGCCTTTTATTGAAGATTCCTTTGTGCATTCATGCTCCCTTCTAAAAGGTCCAGATCATGGCAATGAAGAAAAGAGAAGGCATCTCTTGACAAAGCCTTTACCCTCTCACCTTCAGTTCCCATCTCTTTCAAACTAGCTAATTCTGACCTTACATAGGGATATTTTAAGGAACATTAAAGTGCTGGGAAGGGCCTTGAAGGAATGCAGGGATAGCTGTGCATGGATTTGATGAAAATTAAAGAACACATGCAATTCTTGGAGCTACCAGAAAAGTTTGGGCCAGAGGATGTGGCTCTGAATTCATATAAGGGGATACAAAGGCAACAAAAATATTTAGGATACCAGTATACCAACCAATACACAGTTTAGGTCTTTTATTCTTTTCATTATCTCTTCTTTTGACAGCACCTCTGGTCCCTGCTGCTCAGATATCAGGATGTGTGGGTTGAGGATGTTTAAGCTCTCTCCACAGATGATGTTTATGGCTTTCAGACCAGCCACTTCATCTGCCTAGCCCACACAACTGACAAAAGAGATTGCAACATATGCTAAAACCTTACCCCAAAACCCACACGCACTTGTCCAGGAAACAACTGACACTCATTGGTTTTTAAAGTAGTGCTCCTCCTCTGTCCACACCACAAGGTAAAATTTATGATGAAATCTATATTTGAATGTAATTTATTCATTAAGCCTCTTCACAACAACTTTTATGAAAATGCAGGGTTGATCAGACAGCAGGTGGATTGGCTTGGACACAGAAGGCAAATGCAGTATCAGAGGCAGCACAGTTGCTACTGTAGGGTTTCCTCAGAAGACAGAAGTAGGAAGCACTGGAACATGCTATTGGAATTTTTGTAGAGTTGATAATACAGAAAGTAATGCATGCACTTTTTCTCCTCTTATCACCACGTCTTTAAGGTTTTGTGGGAACAGATTGCTTCCTATCATGATTATTATTAAATAATTGGTAATATTTTTCCCAGCTTACTTATAGAATCATCGAATACCCTGAGTTGGAAGGGAACCACAAGGATCATTGAAGTCCAACTCCTGGCCCTGCAAAGGACAGACCCATGTGCCTGAGAGCATTGTCCAAATGCTTCTTGAACTCTGTCAGATGTGACCACTTCCCTGTGGAACTTCTTCCAGTGCCCAAACACCCTTTTTTTGTCTGGTCTTGTTTTGAAAATTCAGCTAAGTTCTTTTTCTAGCTCAGAACAAAAAAATGCACACCATACTTAAGTAACAGTTACCTGTGCCATGGTATACAAAGGAAATGGTCCCGAGGAACTGAACAATTTTTTTTCCCCCTACTTCTCCCACCTTCTACTCTCACTATACCCACACATTTCCAAAATACATAGTTTTGGAACTTTTAAAAATCATTGTTTACTACGGTTCGATGGTGCCATTTCTAAAACTGTAAGCTGACCTGACATATGACCAACATTCCTAAAGCTGCTGCTGCATTGGGAAAAAAAGATGCCCCACAAACCACCTACACACACAAAAATTCCTGATGGAGAAGGGGCAGAGCACTGAGTTGGGAAAGGATAAGGTCATATCCACAGCACATAAGTGCTCAGAAAACCATTTGTGGTTTTGTGGTGTAAAAGTAACATGACTTTTTTATCAAACAATGGTACTCTGATGCTGTCATAGCTTTAGAGATTATTCCACTTCTTGACTCAGAGCTCACTAATGGCCGGAAAAACAACTTCTAAAGGAATAAGCAAGTTCAATGATAACTTCCTTAGTAGTGGATGAAAACTACTTGAGCAATATGAGACAGTGTCCCAATCACAAGACTGTCACCAAATGTTATTTCTTGTCACCCTGTGACTCACTTAAGAGGCAGCTGTTAAAACCATGAAGCTCTCATTGCTCTTTTTCCCCATGAAGCTTGGATCCAAGTGCTGAGAACGTGGATGACATAGGAGCTAATGATGAGTGGTTTATAGCATCAGACTACTTGAGAAGTATAAACTAAAGCTAACTTCCTCTGTTCAAAGTCTTTACAATAAAAGTTTTAATTTGAGTCTCACTAAAACTAGAGTTGCTCCATAAGTAGAAGAGACTGAGCACAACAGCCATTTCAAGCTTGCTGTATGTGGGACAGGCAATATTAGTGTATAGTTTCCAAAATATGCCGCATTTCATACCTTGTTCTTCTGCAGTGCAAAGAGGAACTGGGTGGGGATTTTGTAGTTTGGTGGTTTTTTTTCTGAAGTGAAGCTGACAATATTTTGACAGAGGAGAAAGCCCCTGCAGAAATGTGAGGATGTACACAATCTCAGGAGATAATATTCAGGCAATTGAATTGTTGAGGGTGGACACACTGCTAGATGCTGAGCCAACTCATCCTGAGGGACACTGCTCTTACCAAAAGCTGGTAAATGAAGAAGTAACTTGCATCACTCTGAGAGAATTTGTTCTTGGAGGTAACAAAATCAGATAAAACTCTTTGCAAAAAAGAACAGCTGCAAATGCTGTCTACGATGAGAACAGGGCAGGAAACTCACTGGACTGGGGGCTTTATTTGCTCTTTTTCAAGTCTGGTAAATTGCACAGAAATGTGCATGAGAAGAGCAGGTAAACACCAAATGAAAGAAATGTTCTTTATGTCTGGTCCAGACAAGAGCTGAGGCCAAAGTCAACACAAAGACTAGACTTTTTTTAGTCATAAAACCCCTCAGTCATCTTGATGGCCTGGGTTTTTTTCCTCCTTCCTTAGGAATGTCATAATTACGTGCAACAAAGAAAGATTTAATACAGTTTGCGTATATATTAACTACCTATGATTTGAGGAGAAACCACAGACTTCGCATAAATATTCTGCTATTATATGCCAATGAATGACACATATCCCCTCTTCGGAAAGGGCATCATGCTTACCCCTTCTCAGCAGTATGCAGAAAGTCATGATTACTTGGTTGATGGGAAGAATTGCTTTCCACAGCTATCAAGGAGGGAATCAGAAAATTATGGTTGCGCGATAGGCTAAAATATAATATAATGGACAAAATCAGTGAAAAAGAAAACACAATATCAGGAACAAGAGCATTAAAGTCTCTGTGGGAAAAAATGGTTGCAGAGTACATACAGTGTACATAGAAAATAATGACACCTCCATAAAAAGAAGTATCTCACCTAAACCTCCTTGGGAAAGAAAAACTAATACATTTAAAATCTTTGATGAAAGTCAGGAGGAGACATTTGAAGCAATATTTGTGCTACACAATTATCTCTGTGATTTTCAAACTGCTGTAAGAGTTTATTCATTCCTGTTCTTGCCAAAAATGAAAGTGCATAATTGAAATAGTCTGGGTTTTTTTTTTTAATATGACCTGATTTGGAATTGCTTGAGTGCTCATTTAGAGTACCAGTTCAGAGTCCTTTACCCTCCATTCAAATCCAGCTCTGGTGTGGCAGAGGCTGTAATGAACACAGAGAATTTGCTCAGCCAAGGACTGGACCAGCTGCTGCCCACCCACACCTCATCATTTTACTCTCTGACTCTGGGTACAGAGGCATGACCTGAGCATGGGCAGCATCTTCATTACCAACACACTGATGAGCCTCTTAGAAATTAAAACAGCCCTTCCAGAGTTACCGCCATTTACATAAGAATGAGTGGGTGAGGGAGTCCACAGGGAGCTAAGGGAACAAGTATCACAAAACAATTCAGTTCCTTATTCCTTGGGCTGCATCTTTTGTGGAGCTTAAAGATGCCTAAACCTGGAGCAAAGCAGCTTAAAGACTACCATATTATGGTGGCTAATCATAACTGTAGAAATGCCATTAATGAGTGTTAATTAACGGCTGCATTCATTATATAACCGCATTATTGCGTGCTTGGATTTTCACTTATGTCCTTGTTGCTTCAATACCATGACTCAGTGGAGAATAATTCTTAGCTTATTTTCCAACTTCTTTGTGGTCTCTCCCATTGATGCATGCAGTACAAGACAGGAAGAAGACAGCAGAAACAGTTCAGATCCTGTCACTTTATGCAGACCTGAAAGCCAGATCTTCAGACATTGTTGCATCCAGCATTGCTCACTGATGGGAACAATTGTGCTAAGTATTTGGCCCTGGTCTTGAACACTAGAGCTGTGCTAGCAGCTTTATGAGCTATCAGGACTGAAGTGACCTAAATATTCCTCTCCCAGACGTTGTATTGGTGCTGTAGTGTTTCCAGATGTAAGAGCAATATGAATGCAGGATATGGTGCACTCCTTGTACAGGATTTGACTCAGGCTCCCTTACCCAAACAACACCCTGAGCCAGTACTACCTCTCCTGAGTAATTAGCCCCTCTCCTAGACCATGGTGTTCATCAGCTGGCGTGGCTCCTTGCTCTGTCCTCACCAACTTTATGGCAAGTGCTTGCAGTGTTCACAAGGTTGGGCTGGGAGCATGAGGGGCAGAGCACACACGGCTTGGCACGGACATGAGCTTCACCATCTATAGAAGATATTTGGATGCTCCAGAGGCTGAGAATAGCAGATGTAAAATATTCTTGGATCTCTGATTTTTAATTAAAGATGTAATCATGTAATTTGACATTTTCTATTCCAAGATTTCCCCAGTGGTGAGTTTCCTCAATCGGGTCAACACACCTTGTAATCCCACACCTTCAGACTAGCTGTCAACTGGATTACTGAGTCTCCTCCACAAATACATATATTTTGAGATAATGATGTATGTGTGCATGAGATGTACATTCCTGGGAGTCATTTTGTTGACTGGGGTAACAGACATCAGCTCCTCAGAATTTTGAGAAGAGTTGCCCGTTCTTTTTGGTGTGATTTCAACTTAAAAAACAAGGCAACTAAGGACAGAATGACCACTCCTACCTCCTGTCAGATTTCAACAGCCCTCTCATAGTGCTAGACAGGTACTTCACCTTCAGTAAATTTAACTCTTTTAATCACACCCTCCCAATCCTTCAGGTTTTGAAGTCACTCAGACACTGTGCAATTTTGGGGACTGAAAAAGAATTTACTGCAACAATATTATCTGTGGGGCTTAAATCCTACTTGGTTTAGGATTATTACTTGGAGCACATTTTATATATGTTGCTTCTGCCAGCTGTGATGACTACACTAAATAAATAACTAATATATATTAGTTGTATACTGAGAGACAGAAGCTACAGATGGAGTCCAGGAACAAGAGCAGCTGCTGTGGCTGCTTCTGTTGAGAAGTCATCCCATGGTCTGCAGCCTTCAGCCTGGGGGACAGCAACCATAAATAACCTAAGAGATCTTCCTGATTATGGAAAAGCCTCACAGCAATATTTTCTGTGCTTCTATCAAGCCAAGACAGCATGAAATAGCCTTTTTAAAATATTTGATTTCTTTTGGGGGAAAAAAGGTCAAAAAATGGTAAATGTTCAAAACTGAAACTTCAGAAGAATATTTTGGAATCACAGAAGTTTAACTCTATAATGACCTCAAGGTGTCACCTACAGCTTGTTTGATCCAGATAGAAATATCTGAACATAGATGTTTCTGGGCACATTTGGAGGTTTTAAAAACCTCCAAAAGCAGAGTCTCCAAAATGGGCTATGTAGCTTATTCCTAGACTTAGAAAGCTCTTTTCAAGCCTTCAGATGAGTACTGATCTCTTCACTTTTATGTCCTGCCTGCACTGGACACGGAGAGCACTTGATGACATTTTTTATGTTTGAAATCTATTATAAGACAAGCTGATGACTTTCATCTGGAATAAATATTTTCCTTCAAATTTCTTCCACCTTCCACACAGCTGTTATCATACTTCTTGATGACTGCAACTTATGATATCAGTTGCAGATATCATGAATTGTGGTGCCTTTGTCAAAAGATTTGGAAGGTCATTGTCACCAGGGATACACTTTTACATTGTCTTAATTTCGGGTAAATTTGAGACACTGAAATTTTGGGATGTTCTGTACATAGACCAGGAAAGCTCTTTCCCCTTTAACTGAATATTTCAGCTTCATTATAGTATTATAGTCACTTGCATTACTTCAAATTTAAAATACTTTTCTTCCCAATAAGATAGGCAAGTTTTTGTGCTGATAGGCTTAGATAACATTTCAGTCCAGCAACCTGTGAATTAATTGAACTTCCCTCCAATTCCATTTACTTAACACAATAAAAGTCAATGGAGATATATTACAGAATAATGTTTCCAATATGTCTAAGTTGTAGATCAGTGGACTGGGTGTTTATGTGACATTTATTTGTGGTTGTGTTGTTGAATTTGTCTCCACAGCAGGATTGATTCCTGGATTTTGTATACCACTATCTAACAATCACGAAAGCAGGATTAATAATACAGGCATATTTCAAATATTTGCTAATGATTATGATTTGGTTTTTTTTGTCCTTGTTCCTACACAGCATTTGGGCATCTGTCAGTCAAAAATGCTGTGCAAGTGTTTTGCAACACTGTTAATGTCCTCTTCTGCAGAAGGAATACTGGCGTTCTCCGTTGTAGACTTTGTTTGTTTAACATAGTGATCAAAAGGCACATTGCACTGCCACCAAACCTTGAGTCACCTTCCCCAAGGAACAATCACCCTTTCTTTCCATTTGGGTGGAGATTGTATATTTCTTAGTAAGGCAGTGGTGATCTCAGTCCAAAATTTCTTGATAATACTTACTAAGCAGAAGGGGGCTATTTTATATTGAGGTGGCAGAAAAAAGACGGCTCATTGCATACATGCTGGTAAGCTTTTGTCATTGCAGTGCTGAGACCATGGCAGCAGCCTCGTGTCTGGTTTCTTCTGAGCACAGTTAGAGGGAGAGGGAAGGAGCGTCTGTATAGGTGGTGCTGTGAACTTTGCAAAAACATCTGGCAGATCCTGGCTGTAGTAAAGGAACAGAAACGTCTCTCAATTTTTTTTTCAGACACGCTGCCTGGTGCGCTTTCTCAGTTTCTAATGGAGACATTCTTCTATGGAATCACTGGGTTTGGCTTTTTATGGTTAGCAAGATGCAGCAATGTCAGGACACATCAGGATACACCCTGATGGTGACTTTGCCTGCTGTGGGCAGCAGCACGTGGTAGCAGTGGGAAATGGTGGGAGGTGGAGGGTGATGAAGCTGCCTGTCATGTGCTCGAGGACAGATTGGAGTGTGAGGAAGACTGGTTAATCCTGCCCCAAAGGAGGCAAAACGGAAGACTTTGCAGCCAAATGTCACTTCCTTTTGCACCAAGATGAAAAGCAGGAGGGAGGAAGGAAGGGGAGGAAGGGCAGGGTTCAGAGCCAGGCATATGACAAAATCAACCCATCAGGGTCTCTCCATTTCTCTCCCATTACTACCACAACCCTCCCAGCAGTCTGGTCAGGGGCAGAAGGGAATAGAAGAACAGTTAAAGGGAAGTGCAGGGGATGTAGGGTGGCATATTAGAAATTTGCTGGAATTGGATATTTGGGCTGGACCATGACAGGGCTCTAGAGAGTTACTCATAATACAAAGTTTCAAAATATGTACAACTCACGCTCAAAAAATGACTTCTGTCTGAGGGCGGGGAATGTTTTCCCCAGCCCCTGCTTGTGAGACAAATAGAAAAATGGGGGGGAGTGGGGGAAATTACTGCAGTGAACTATTTTAATAAAGATAGTTGCACTGAAGTTTGCTCGGGTAATACTTCAACTTACTGCCTGTTTTCTAGAGACTGTCCACAGCAGGTACCTGACAGCACAGCTGGGTCCCTGGTGGGGCACAGATGCAGCACAGGAGTGTGGCTGGGAGCCTGAGCTTGGGCTCAGTAAGGACTTTGGGGATTTTATGTAAGCTACCTTATGGATTAGGACAACTGAACATGAGCACCTATGGTTTTTTAAAAGGCTGTCTACAATCAGAAAGATTATTACTTTCTTTTAGCCTCACAGAGACAGCAGCTGGTAGATGATAGTTGCCTTTAGCCTATTATTTTTTCTTATATTTATTTTTGCTCTTCTTTCCCAAATGGATAAAAGTATGAATCTCCTTATACACAGATACACTTCTGTACTGTCTATCTAAAAAAAAAAAAATTTAGAGCAATGGCAGGAAATTCTTCTAATTTTCACTATCAGATTGCTCTTTAAAATTATTGAATCTTATGGCTGGTCCAAATTTTGCCTGTGTTCAACTGGGTACCAGTGCTACTTCTTTACCATCACTGACCTGGGATGATCCTTTCAAAGGCACTTCTGAATAGATACATCTTGACTGATGCAAATAATTCAGCTGTGACTATCCCTGCATGATTGTGGTGTGAACTGACAATGACCAGACACCTGGATTTCTCATAGCTGCAGAAGATGAAGTGACAGAACATTGTTTGAGCCTGATGGGAGGAAAGCTTCTTCCCAGCCTGTCTGACTTTAAAAAGATCTTTGCTTGCATCAGCCATGTATCAAGTCACTCTGACCTGCTACAGTCAGGTTTCCATAAATACAATCTACAAAAGGAAATACTTGCTCTAGCTAGTGCTGCAGGAAATTACAGGTCAATTCATTTATCATATGCATCAGTATAATATAGCAGTGGGTGCACACATTATTCCTTTGATTATTCAGAGCATTGCTCTAAATCACTTGGTGCTCAGGACATGTTCCTGCAGATGGCAAGAACCAGCAAGTTCAATCTAGATTGGGGAGCCATAATTTACTGTCTCTGTCAGTTACACTGACAACTACATGGAAGTTTAGCTGTGGTACTGAGGGCTGTGGTGCTCTCAGCTTGAAATTAACCTTCAGGTGATGTCCAGGGTAGATGGACATCAGGAGCCAGTGAAGAGTCATTTCATCTGGAGATGCAAACCGATGGGTGATTTCCCCTGCTTTGTCTCTAGCTCTCCCCCTTCTGTTTCCATCTGTCTTTACTTGAAACTGCAGATAAGATATGTGGTACCTGCCTGCCTTTTCCATAGTTGTCACTCTGGGGAGGTGGGAACAAGAAGCAATCAGAAATTAGCAATGCATACGAGGAGTTTGCCAGCATAGTAAAGAGATAACATTGATATCATTGCTCTTTGCTTCGAAGTTCTTTTGATCTAGCAGATTTCAAAGCACTTCACAACAGGGCAAAGTTCAAGTGCTCTACTGCTTTTTTGCAGCTGGAGCCACTGAGGCACAGAGATATACTAGAATGTGTTCTAAATTACCCAGTGAGCCAGGACTCTCTGCACCTGGCATTCCAAAGAGGCCTTGCTTTATCTGTTAATTAAAATAACGTAGGGTGGGCAACTCAAGCCTGGTGAGACATGTAAGGAAGCAAACACAGTCTTTGCAGGAGTCACACATGCCATAGGAAGGACTCAGTGCCGGTGTCTCCTTTCAAGCTCCATTAGAGTCTCTCCCAATATTTCTTCTGTCTGTTGCATTCTCTTCCTGCAGATGTTTTGAAATATATCTATGAACAAATTCCTGATGAGTATCTTCATGATGGAGGCTCAGCAGTTATTACAAGACTCAAAGCCAAATCCTCACTTCTAAAAGTGTTTTTGAGACCTGAAATTCTTTGTAGGAATAAGGATCTCTCACAATCAAAACCATCTATCACCAGGGGACTAGAAGGATGATCTAGTGTGGGTTAACATCAACACTCAGATTATCTTTGTGCTAGGTATAGAAGTAAAGGAAGCCTCTCAGGTATTGGGAGCTGTTGGAAGAACAAAAGATTCCCTTAAGCAAATCATTCCCTGATGCTGATATTCCCTTCTTCCCAAAGCATTCCCAAGTATTTTCATTTGTCTTCAGTTTTAAGCATAAAGAAAAATGTTGGATAATACCATAGCCAGACACATCTTTAAATAATTTTTTATGTTTGCAGAGGTTTACAGGGTGAAAATTTTGGTGGAAAGAAGTTTCTGGTGTTTGTATTTTTTGTCAATATTTTTCACTGCATAGCTTTAAGATTTTCTTACAGGACATTCGCTGAGTGGGGTTAAAGAAAAAAAGAAAGGAGTGGCTTTCCTCTGTTTGCCAGTGAAATTCAGTTTTTGTTTCTCACACAGGTCTCAGAGATTTGTTGTCCTTGTCACATGAAGCACTTCATGACAGGAAAATGATGTTCCATTACCAAAAGTCATCAGCAGAAAGATCCTGGCAATGTAGCCATGCTTGATGTTTACTTAAATCAGCTATTGTTTTAGCAAATTAGATCCACTTTTACAGCAAGGTGTTTAGATTTGGAAACATTTCAAATTGAAAGAGAAAACACAGCTGCTGTTCTATTTAAATGTGTATTTATTTACTGAACTAAGCATAAATTTGAGAAAGGTGGTAAAATAATATTTCTATGCAGAAGTGCAATTTGGTTTATCAATTCTCCATACTTTCAAAACTTTAGTGTGCTGCAAAACTGGATTGAAAAAATATGACAGTATTGCAGAATTATCAAAAGGAGATAGAGCTGGAATGAGGACAGCTGCTTATTTCAGCAGCTGTGAGGGAGGGACAGAAAGTGTGGGATGAGGATGATAAACAAGTTAGTCGGTTCTTCTTCCTAAAATTCACCAGTATTTCATTGTCACCATGAGGCACTAACACTCAGATACCTGCTAAGGTGAGCAGAGTAGCTTAGAGAGCCATTTTTTCAGGTAGCAAATACCAATGCATCAGTCTGTGTTCAGGTTTCCCTTGCAATCACAGTGGTTGGAAACTGACTTTTTAGTAAATGAAGGTAGATCTGAAGAGATTTCACACCAAAGGTAAATGCCATATTCCTGGCTCACAGAAGTCATGCAGCATGTACAGGACTGACATAAGAAGCTTGGCTGATTTGTCTCCAGGTGTTTTGGGGATTACAGGCTTCCCCACTGTCAAAGGTGAGCTCAGGATCTGGGATGAGAGGAGGACCAGCAGAGCAACAGACGCTCAGCAGAGTATCTGTGCATCAGTGGCACAAGGTGCTGCAGGTAACGCAGCTCCTCTCACCTCTCTGGTGAAAGTATCCCTGTTTTTAGGGTGTCTTCAGAGCCTCTTAGAAAAGACATTTCAGATGTGTAGAGTCTCCCTGGGCCTACCTTCAGGCTCAGCCTGTGTCCCTAGCCCCAGCTGCAGTCCCCTGTTTTAGGGCTCTTCTGCAGACACGGAGTATTGTCAGCACCTCCCAGACGAGGCACAATGCTGCAGGTCTTTGGTAACATAGCTCCAGTCAATCCCCATGCAGTGTAAAGCATACCAGAAGAAAATACACTTCTTTGCTATTATTTTGCCTGCATCAAGTGTTTTGTAGCTGTAGTTACTGTGGTTTTCCCTCCTCCCTTCTTAACTGAGACACAAAACAAATTGTTTTTCAGATGAAATCAACTCTTGCTTTTAATCTCCATTCTGCTGCTTGTGGGGTGTTTCCTGGAATATCTAGAGTTTGGTTTTGTTCCCCTAGAGAAGCTCAGGAAATTTCAGCCAGATTTAAGTCTGACCTGAAATGTGATGTCAGCTCTCACACACTGAAGTTTGTTACAAATATGAAAACACAGTGTGAATCATAAAGAACCAAGTGATTTTGATTCCAGGATTATGATTCTAGCTGGAAAAAATGAGAATCCGTAAACTGAAGACACAAAATGATGCTTTGACTTTGATGCATTTCCCTTGAAAGGGGAGAAGAAATAATTAAATGCATTTGTTGATTAGAGTATGAAAAGCAGACACAGTACAATTTATGGCTATTGATAAAATAGCAATAGTATCTCTAACAATAGCACCTAGAGTTTATTGCTGTAATAGAGTATTCCTTGTTAAATTTCCTGGTATGAAAAAGGCATCTTTATTTGATGAGCTTTAATCTGTAAAAATTCCTGACTACTGCTGTGCACACTGGAGTGGAGCAGAGAAAGGCAAATATACTGGTTAAGGAGAAGATGAAGGACATCAGCTTGTTTAGTCTAACAAAAGAAGCACAAAATAGTGAAGTGGGGATACAGTTACTGTAAGTAAATACACTGGGCCATAACGCTTCGAAAGGAAGAGAATACTTAAGCTGAAGGATAAGGTTAACTTACTAAAAATAGGTAAGAACAGGTCAAGAATAGATCTCTGCTGGAAAACAGATTTCCAGACCCCAAAGGACTGAGAATTTGGAACAGCCTTCTTCTAGAGCTGAAATCCCTCATTAGTTTTAAAGGGAAGCTGGATGTATTTGTGCAAATGGTACCTGTGATGCCCATGGAATATGCCTGATTGATTGTGCAGAAGATGGTCTCTGCTCTGGCATTTTTATTTTCAGCCCTTTGTTTTGGATGTAGGATGAGAAAAAAAATGTAGAAAACACGCAGGCCAGACACATCTTCACTGTACAATTACAGGGCAGTAAGGGTGCACCACTTATGTATCTGTCAGTGGGAGTTGAAACATGGCCTTTCTCAAGTGCAGAGCTGTTATCAGTCAAACTTAGCAAAAACAAATATTCAACAAGTGAAAAAAGTTACTTGTTTGTCCCCACACTGTATTTTAGTTATTTGTTTCTCTCCATGCTGTATTTTGTTCCCAAAGGAAAGAAACCAGGAATGTACTCCCTTGGTAGGAAGGATAAAAGGGAAAAACTTTATTGCTTTGGAAATGACCTTGTTGAGTTGCTCCAAGCAAATTGATGGTTTTATATCTATCAAGTGCAAAGATTAAGTTATTATATACATGTTTATAGAACACATAAGCAAACCTCCCTACTATACCTAGACAGCAACAAGAGAGGGAACAAAATACCTAATTTAATGGGAGTTGATGAATCTGGGGAGTCAGTGGGGAATCAGACCTGCCAAACTTTTGCTACATCAGACTGCTGAGGTAAACTGCCTCTTGTGCTTTGCTGCTGCCAGAACTATTCCTCAGGCATCAGCTCCAGTGAGATCATTAGCCTGAACAAGGTATCCCTCTCAGCAGAATTAAGTCACAGTCTCCAAACATTCAGACATTATGACTCAGGCCTCATACAGGCACAAGTTTTATCTTTAAAAGGCCTTTGATTTGTTAAGTATGTGTGTGTCTAATCTGATAAAGCTTTAAATGCTGTTTTACCAGTCTTTTGCATAAAAGATCAGGACAGATTAGGATATGCCTGATCCTCAGTGTGAAATTCTAACAATGCTGCAGGCAGTGGGAGTTCTGCTGCTGACTTCAGTAGACCAGATGCCTTTTGCTTTCATCTCGGGAACCATTGCTACCAGTGAATAAAAGCCTCATTTGTGAATTACAGAGGAAAATCAGTTCTCTTCCTTTGTGATTGAAGAAATTAGTAACCAAAGGGTCAATTTGAAAGCTATTGTTACCTAATACAAAAACTGGGGAAAAAATGCAGTTTCTCAGCTGTTATTAAAATTAAATTACCTAAGATATCACTTCTTAGATCCAATGAAAGCAGGGTACATTTGGAGCTTATTACATAATCGCAAGAAAGCAAGCAATCCGAGAGATGTTTATTTGATAGATAAGATAATATTTTGACTCATTTTTTCTATGTCTTTTGAGCTATATAATTCATTGGCCAATGGGCTGCCTCTCCCATGAAAGTTCTGGTAATTAATGCAAACTCACCAAAAGCCTCAGATTTCACCAAAAGTGAAGCTTTACGGTAATGTGAATATTCACACCCCAAAACAGTGCTTCTCTGCTGCTTCTTCCATGCTGCAGACAAGACAGTAGCAGAGAAACATCTCTGTGCAGCACAATCTTGAGAGAAACATCTTTAATTGAAAAGGGTGGGAGACCGGAACCTGGAGATAAGGATCAACATGAAGTAAATAGCTGACCACCTGCATTCACTCACCAATGGTAGTATGGGACATTTCTGAAGGTCTTCAAAAGTAAGAGGCAGGTCTGGCCTTTTGGGTAACTGAATGGAGTATCTCAAATACTTACATGTCTTTTTAGTTCAGAGGAGCAAACACTTCTACAAGACTCAAGGGCACTGTAGTTTGGTGCAAATCAGTTCCACAAATTCCTTATTATCCATATGAAAAGCAATGACAGAAAATAAACAGATTTTGAAAGTTATACTGAGGTCTTAATTTTTTTTTTTTTTGAGGTATATGAGCTTTCTGTGAGCCACCAGGGCATCCAAGGACAATGCCACATGGGAATGATGTCTGGGATGCAAAGTTATCACGCTGCTCTGCCAAAACATGTTCCAAAGGACAGTATCTGTTACTGCAAAGACTCATGCCGTTACAAAGGAGTATGTGGAATGCAAAATGATTTGCATTAGGTGCCAAGAGGATCTGGTGAAGTCCTGGTCACATCTGTCTCAGACATAAATTTGGGTGGCAAAATCATGGGAGGGGTTTGTTACTGTAAAGTCAGATGTTGATAGATCAGATAGTTTCAAGGTAAATGCTTGTATGGCAGTAAGTCACGAGGAGGACAGAGGTACCTTTCCAGGTATCCCTGGAAACCCAAGATATTCCAGGAAACAGAGGAAAAATCAAGTTGATTTAGTGCTGAAGCAGTAGCCAACAGCAACGCTGAGGCTCCCTCTCTATGGCTCAAGGGTGATATACCACCACAATGGCAGCTTCTTCAGACAAACACCAAAGCAGAAAGCTCCTCCTGAAGACCTTGCTAACATTGAGGTACTGAGAAATGTTTAGTTGGTTTTGAGATTCAGAGGTTACAAAAACCAGAAGATTCAAAGAGGTGGAGGGGAATTCAATCTTAAATGTGGAGGCTGGAGACCGATCAAAATGGCTTGCAGAAAAGCACACTAGAAGAGAAACTGGGAGCGGCTAAGGAGACTAGAACCCCAATGACACTGCTGTATGGATTTGGGCAAGGCAAAATGTCTGATCTTGGCAGATGGCATGCACATATATCCCCAATAATGTGCAGATTGACACTGTCTCAAAGGATAATCCAGGTTTTCCAACTGCTGTTCTAAGGCAAGATCAAAATTTATAAAAATAAGTTATTTTGATAAATTTGCTCTAAACATATACAGTTAAAGAGAACAAATGGCATCACAAATTTTGAATTACAGTTGCCATTTGAACATTTCTTCTCTGATAAAAGAATTGTTGCTTTCTATTTATTTGTGCCATTGCTGGAGATGTACATTGCTATTTGTTATTATGGACAAACGAACTAAGGGAAGAGAACAATTATTTTCTGAAAATTATTACTTGTATATAGTTTCATATTTATTTTCAATACTTTGAATTTTAGAAAATTATAGTGACCAACAGTAGCTTATTTAACGAGTTAATATAGAGCAGTTTGCAGTAGTTAGATGGCTATTGCTAGTCTATGAGTCTTTTCATAGTGTATTTTACCAAGAGTTGAATGTATTGGATTTTACAGCTGTGGTTGATATGAAAGATCCATCCAAACCTTGCAAGACACCCCTGGGTTGTGAGTGCTTCGCTCCTAATAGTGTTCAAGGCCAGGCTGGATGGGGCATTGAGCAACCTGGTCTAGGGGGAGTTGTTCCTGCCCATGGCAGGGTGGGTTGGAACTAAATAAATCTTTAAGGATCTTTCCAACCATTCTATGCTTCTGTAATTCTGTGAATAGGTCATCCTGAACACTGAAACTGTGGTCTACATTTCCAGTGGTGTTGGTGTGCTACTCCATTTATCCAGTAATCTGCTGCCAAGCTAATGTGTCACACACATGTCCTTCAAGTAAATACAATTATTTGTCTACATTGTCTCAGATTTCTACATACTGCTGGTGCAGCCACAGCATCTGACCCCAACATTGGCTTTCCAACAGGATTCAATGCAACATTTCAAGCCTACAGTGTGTTCAAGCACTGTGTGACCTCTCAGAGTTAAAAGTGCCACCTAACATTACCAGCCTGCTTGCACACCCATGGTAGCCATTCAAGCAATTTTCTTTGACCACTCTTGCTCATGTTCCCTGAGCTTACAAACCAACTGGACTGTACTTTCCTTGGAAACGAAGGAAAGAAACACTGTGAACAGCAACTGGCAGAGCTTTGTTCATAAAAAAATTGGTTTGTTCATAAATAACTTGAAATCAGATTCCACTTTAATAACTGACAGATTTTCCCCTTGCAAACATCAGGACAGAACGAGCAGAAGGGGTTGCTGTGCCCTGTCTCACCAGGACACTACTGCTACAGATGCTGTAGGAAGCTGCTCACAGAGTGTTTGCACAGGTTTGCTCCCCACCCCATGAGGGACTGCAGGGAGTCAGTGTTCCCTCTCCTTCTGTCCAGGGATTTTGACTAGCTGAAGAGATGGAGCTGTTGCCTGATGTGTTCCTGTGTTTCTCCAGGGAGCCAGTAGAGGGCAAGGATGGCTTGATGTGAGCAATCACACAGGTTGCCTGAGTCTTCAGAAAAACTGCATGAGCTAAGGGAAAAGGCAAAAATGTATGGGAGTCTGGTGAAAAGAGTTCCTCAGGACCTCTCTCTTAGCTCCTTCTCCCATCTTGTGAGACAGACAAGTGCTGTGAATGATGGTGGTGAGCCCACGTTGTGACAGGAGCCTTGCACGACTCAGGCACAGGAGTCTGTCTGTCTTCAGTGGGACAGACATGGCCCTGCCTGCCTGAGGTGCTGTGGGTCCCCTCCAAGCCTAGGAGAGGGACAGGCCTGGCTGCTGTGTCTGTTGTGAGCAGAGGCTGCTCTATTACACTGGTCCAACCCCCACTTCTTCATCAGCTTTCCCACTGTCTTTCTTGAACTGCTGCTTAACATGAGCTTAGAGGAAGGGTCTTCCACTGATATCATATGGGACCTCATTTCCCCTTTCTTTGCCAGAAAACTTTAAAAACAAGGGTAAAGAAGTTTTTTTGCTCCATTCTGGGAAAATGGAATTAGCTGCAGTATAAATAATCTTTAAAGGTTTTGTAATCCAAATAACCCAATACATTAAGAATAAGAAAGAAAGCTCTTATTTGGATACTTTCTCTGAGCTCAATAAACATCATTAATATCAGTAAGTACTTCAGATAGTCTCTAATATACCTTAGTAAAGCATTGTTTTCTCTTTTCACTGCAATTTCAAGTCCTACATCCAGCTGATTTATAAGTTCATTATAATATGTTTCCCTGCTCTACAAGCAAGTCGTAGGTGTCTGAGAAGATTGTTAATTCCTCTGCTCCAGAAACAGAAATAGCATAACATTTTGTAAATTTGTCTGTCTGTAAAACCTTCCAAAGGGAAAAAACAAAAATAAAACAAAAACCAACTAACCAAACAAACCTCCAAAAAAACAACCAAACCAAATGGTAAAACCAGTGGTAAACCAGTGGTAAAAATGGAAGTGAATTGTAAATAAGCTTCTTGCTTTTTTTCCTGAAAGAACTTTTTCCATAAGATTTCCCAGTAGTCAGAGGTTTTGCCAGTTCTCTCACCCACGAAGGGAGTGATGTTCCTCTGAGATACCATTTGCTGCTTTTTAGCTATGACTGTGCAAAGCGTCTGTGCTACTCTGGAAGGCAAAGCCTTTCACAGAATTTCTTACCTCTTTTTCCATCCCTTCAATTAAGCAGTGAGGTAAATGAACAGGTACTTGTTACACAGCAGTGAAAGGCCACCAAATTTAGAATCCAGAGAACTGTAATCAAGAGACAACTTTTGTAACTTTACATGGATGACAACTGATGTACAGTACCACCACTTCATCCGAGTCACATAAATCCATACATGTGGCTGAAAAGCAATGGAAGATGACTAAGGAGTGGGAGGAAAAGGTAGACAAGGAGAACATACTGTTCAAGGAGAAGCTGCTTGAAAAGAAAAAAATTAATTTCCTTCTTTCAAGTGGAAAAGCAGATGGGATACACTAACATAGACAGAGCAATCTTTGCCTCAACATTATTATATCCAAACACTTGACACTGGAAAGGAGAGCCAGACAATGAACTAGAAGATTCCACACAGCACCATTTTCCAGTGGCCTTGTCAACTAAGGAAGTGCAGGATATAGAAAGGATATGAAGACTCCTTGTGTTTTTATTATTTACTCTTTTATGTTAGAACATTCTAACCATGTTGGGGCAGCCAGTTAAGTAAGTAGAAGGGTAATTAGTACGATGCATATGAAGTATTGCATCTAATTTACAGCAGAGTCTCATTACTCTGAGTAACCCTAATACATAAGAGCAATAATTTAGAGAGTGATAAAAACAGATCAATAATTTAGAGAGTGATAAAAACAGATCAGACCTCTTAGAATGGACACAAACTACAGCTGAAAGGGCCCTCAAGAGATAACTGAATATGCCCTTCTCTACTGGGTGTCCATACATGTAGCAAGACTGTCCCTGACAGTTTAGCTGTTTGCCTAAACCATTCGCAAATTCTCCAAGAATTTAAAGTCCATCTAGGAGTTTATCGCTCTTACAGTTGGAAATCATGTTGTTGTAGCACTAGGCTCTGTCATGTTTATTGCAATGGTGACAGATTTCTTTTATTATTTTCTCCAAAGCCTACAAAAGAACAGTTTAGCCCCTGCTTAGCAGTCTTCAGCAGTCTTTTACCCATCAGAAAACTTATGTGTACTGGCTCTTTTGTTTTCTTTTTTAGTCTGAATAAACACATTTTCAGCCTTTTCTAATGACTTTCTCAAATGTCATCCTTTCTTAAAACATTTTCTTGTTGCTATAATGCAGACTGTTCTCAGTTCACCTATACCTTCCTTAAAATCTGATGATCTGATCCCATGCAAAAGTCTATATTAACCCCACCATCCTAGGGAGTGGAGCAACACTTCATTCTCATCTCTCACATGTTCTAATTTTAGTCATACATCCCAGGAATTATGGCTTTGGAAGCCATCTGATGTGTTTGGTGGGGGATCTTCGACACCTCCCAGATCCTTTCATACAGTAGTAATTCTGATGCTATTCTAGATATTTTATTTGATTTTAATTATCTTTAAAGTGTTTGTAATTACTTTCTTGAGGTGGGAGGATGGGATTTTAAGAATTTCCTGATATGGGCTCCATACTGGTGCATGTTGATTTCTTTCTCATTAATTCTGTTTTTAGTTTCTTCCTGTTTTGCTGCCCAGAGACCTCTGCACCCAGGACAGTGAAAAATTAAAATAAAGATGAGAACAGGAACCAATTATTTCTACTTGCTAATGGGAACATAAAATGATCACAAAATTAAAACTTCAGAGAGCTGCATGTTATGTGTAAGAAAAATTAGTATGTTAGCTGAAAAAAGAACCTGCTGAGGGAGGTGGTGGAAACAGTAGGTCTTGCCAAAGCTACAACCAGACAGCCACTTGTTGTCAGCACAGTGTCATATGGGTTTGCTCACTGCAAAGAGTCACACATTCGTGAGGAAAGAGGTCTGCTCACACTCCGTGGCCTTCCAAGGCTTTGATAGCATTAAAAATGGGTAAGAGCAAATGAACCTTGCATGAGGGATTCTGCAAAGGAGACCCACCTGATACTGAGGGAAACAGCACCACTGTCTCCCTTGTGAGAGGATGGGTGAATGTAGAGCAGCAGCAAGACGTGAAACCCCTCTACAGTCTGTAACAACAGGGAACAAAGTTATCACTCCAAGAATTGTCAGCTGCCCTCCTGGAGAGTCTTCTCAACAAGAGAGGGTTGTATGCTCCTCATGAAGCATATGGACATCATTCTTCATTTAAATGCCATATAATGGAGACCTTTAGTATGAAGATATAAGTTTACCTCTTTTTAACCCTTGAGGATCATTGTGGTGAATCAGTGGGAGGGAGGAAACAACTCTTTCTTGTGAGGTTATGATGATTTTTGCTTCTTCAAAGTCCTTTCCCGGCAGGTTGCATATGGTGGCACATGCCCATGCCCTGCCCTCCTTGCCTAGGGACTTCTATTAAGGGAACAAGTCCCATCCCAGAGTCTGAGGGCACAGAGATGCTTCAGGGCCTTCAGCTGCAGCAAGAAATACAAGAGACAGTGTTCTAAAACTGTTGAATCCACCCAAACTCATGCTCTTATCCTTCCCACTCCAAATATTAGCCCAGCCTAAACATAAGCCCAAGTAAAGGTCTGTTTAGCAGGACATGGGGATGTAGAAGAATCTTTTTCACCTATAGGTGACATGGTTTCTTATTCCCCCTCATGCAGACTACCTGCTGTGTGCAGGTGCTCTGGAGTGAGGGTTGCTCCATTTTCCCCCTTTTTGAAGTTCTATATAGTGACTGTCTCTATCTAGTCCTGTTTCTCATTCCTAAAGAATGTACATTTTTGTGTACAATGGCTTGGGTGCTGCTAGATGTCCCTGATACTTGAAGAAGACTCCTCTACCTCAGTTCAAGACTAACGAGCCTAGAGCAATGCAAACTATAAAAATATCTCTGATAATTCTGCCTGGGACCACTGGCAGCTGCTATTCGTAGTCTGCTCTTCTGTGCCTATAATCAGCTGATTGTCCCTGTCTGAAATGGTCCCTTTACACTCCCTGGCATCATAACACCCTAGAATTCATCTATGGCACGTGGTACCAGCAGCATCCATCCTATGAGCTTGTGCCCTCATGCATTATCAGCTTCCTATAGACTCCTTCATAATGCAAATGGCAAATCTCGTGGTGGGCACTTCTGCACAGAGGTGCTGTGAGACCCCATTCCCGCTCCTCCCCTCTCACTGGCATTCTGAGGCCACTTAGAGTCAAGTGTTATACATAAATGGTTCCTGACATTGATCTATGATATTTTAAAGTCACAGCTTTGGCATTTATTTGGAATGACTGTAACTGGGAAAGTAGCACATATGGATTCTCTACTGCTTAAATAGATTCCACTGTGGGAGTTTTCTGTACCCTAAAGATTCGATATGTAGGCTGTCTTGATTATATTGGTTGCCATCTGGTTTTCAGTCCCACTCTTTGTTTTCAGTCTCCAGGCCATTATGCCTTTAGTAAATAATCAAACATATTTTGTTCTATTCAATTTCTTTTCTTCTGGTGAATTGTTGATTAGGAGCCAAAGGTTTATTTAAACAGGTGATAGCTTTGCTGCTTACTTGGTGCATTGGTAACATGGTTTTAGGTCACATCTACAAAGACAAATGTAGTCATGCCAAGATTGACGGAACACACAACAACAAGCTAAAGTGTATCTAAGGCTGGGATCACTTCTGGAGAGTTCCAGATGAAAAGAGCTAAGCTTTATCCTCCCAGTTCAGAGGCTGCAGCAGTGAAGACCACTGTGGTTATGAAGTGGGGCGGAGGAGTGTAGGAGTGGCAGTAAGTGGGAACTAGAGTGGGAAGAAGGGGAGGAGGAACATGGAGCTAGAAAAGGTGCAACTAAAATTCACAATAGGCATAGCCTCTTTCAAAACCTGTTTTGAACTGGAGCCTCACTAACAAGTCCCTGTATTTCAGTAGGCTTGCCCAGTCCGCTTCATTGCCCCCTAGTGAAGTTCTACCCTTGCTCTTTACTGAACTATATCCATGCAAATCCTAATCCCCAGCAGATGAAAATAGCATGGCTGAATGTGTGCAAAAGCTTGAGTTTTTCACCGAAGGAAGCCATGACTGCTCGGCTGTCAGTTGGTTGTTCAGTGTCTGTCTCCTGTAGCTGAAACAGTTCAGACTGACATTGTTTGAGGGGAGAAGCCAAGTCTATCTTCTGGCTATCAGCCTCAAATGCCAAGAGGCTGATGTGTCCTGCCTGCAGGCAGCCATGATGTTCCTAGTGGGCGTGGGACAGATGCAACACAGCTGAGGAAAGAGGAAATTAAGACATATAAGCAAGAAGACAAGCAATGGGAACCAGAAGATATAGACCAAAGGGTTGGAAGTGGCATCCTTCCTTTAAAAATTAGTTGGGTCATTATTGCATAGGTCTGACTAGAATGTGTGTTTGAAACCAGTCACAGTTCTCCCCACCCTGAGTCTTGTTGATATTGCTTTCAAGAATGGTCATTTTACAGTAAATATAATCTGACAACCCCAAAGTCTCCCTCCCTCTCTGTGCCAGAGTTTATCCCCTGCATTTCCAAAACCACATAGCACTTGAAGGCACAGTAATATCTGGAGGCAGAAGCTTTTAAATAAGAGCCAGTTAGAGCTACAATTCATCTCCACCTTATTTTTTATTTTTTTTATTTTCCTTGCATTCTTTGAAAGAAGCCTGTCTCAAGCCTACACATTTTAAAAGGCTGCCAGTTCTTTCATGCAGATTTTGCAGCTTTCAGCTGTTAAGCCTCCATAAGATTATACTTTGCATTTAGTGACAAACATCATAGAATTAAACTCCCCCAGATACTTGGCCAGACAACATATTCAGAAAACTGCTTGAAATTATTTGCCAGAAAACTATTTTCTTGGTGTTTTAGACTAAATCTCCCCACAATTAACAGATTCCTCAGCTACTGTAGTTCTGATTTCTTCCTGTACTTGATACAAATTTTATATCTTGCCCTACAAAAAAAAATTTCTTAATTCAACAACCCATCCCTTTAACTTTGCCTGACTGACATGCTGGGATTACCAGAGCTGGGGCTAAATGTCAGGCTTTCTCAATTTGAGCAGCTGTGAAGGATAGAGAACTTAGACCACAAAACTACAGATAACTTGAAGGTTAAATTTTAAAAACAGGCATTTGCTTTACCTTCTTGCCTTCACCTGATCTCTATCATATATCTCAGTCTAGTCTCAAAATTTACATCAGTGAATTTCACTTTCTGAAGATAAGCAGCACAGAAAAAAACCTTAAAACTTGACTCTTCTTCATTGTATGAAAGGAAGCCATCCTTGCAAGCCTTTCTCATTTTAAGCTGCCCATTTTCTATCATTTATTAAAATCTAACAGCCACAAAAACAGCCAAAAAGTGCAGTGTCCCCCTCAGGTGTCCAAGGTGTGTTGCTTACTCCTGCTTTTGTATTAATTTCCCTTTCTAATCAGCAATTAAAAAGCAGGCCAATTAGCTTACTATTTTTCCTTCCTTTCCAGCTGTGCCAGAGATGAGTTGGCAAAAGCCCCAGGATGAGAGGAATAGAGTATATCAATAGAGATTGTCTGCATCTAAAGTGTTAATTTGTTCCTTTACTTTTTGCTAGCTGCCAACAACCCATAAGCCACAAATATGAAGGTTGCCATAGAAGGACAACAGAGCTTTATGAATAAACACTTATACTTTAGCTTCAGAAGCTTGTGACTTCTATTTCAATGTGAACACAGATTTATTTCACATTGGTGTGCACATATTTTGCAGTTCTGCCCAGCAACCAGGAGTATGTAGGAACAAGTGCTCCTCTGCAGAGTTTATTTTGATCAGTATGGATAGCACCCAACCCACAAATCAGCACAGAAGAGGATTTTTGTCTCTGATCTTAGAGGCATTAGGAATTATGATACACCCAAAAGCTTAACTAGATAAACAGAAATGTGATCAACAAGTGTCCAAAGCCAGAGTCCACAGAACACCGCAAGGCTGTTGAGAGGCCTTGAACAGGAATTTTTTGCTCTTGGTCATTCATACTGAGTACATTAATTCTCCTTACAATTACAGGCATATTATGGTGCACACTATACTTTTATATCACATAAGATTAAAAGTGTGTCAAAGTATTTACATTTCACCTGAATTAGTAATGCATAGAACTAATTTGAACACATGAGTGCTTTTGTTTAGCATATTTAGGAGAGTAGCCAAAAGATTGTTATTAAAAGTTAGCATGGAAAATTTCAAAGAATGTCTATAGGAAAAAAAACCCTGACTTGTACTTAAGATATTTTGTGTTTTAACCTCCGCACAGAGGAGAAATTCATAGTTTGAGAGATTTTCAATTTTTCAGAATTCATATTTTCAATTTCTTTTTTCTGCTTTCTTTATCATCCACAGCCCCAGCCCAGTAAGGAGAAAAGAGGGGACAGGGTATATTTTCCACAGCTTTCTCCATGTAGGAAACAACAAAACCATCAAAATATGAAAAATGAGTTATCACTCTTCTGCTCTTTCCTATGAGCAGCAAGGAGTGACAAGAGGGAGAAAATTCTGGCATCCCATAAAAAATATTCTAAAAATAGAAAACCAAAACTCTTTGACTTCACAACTTTTTCAGTTTAACTTGTAAAATCAAAAATGATAATCAGAACATTTCTCATATGTTAATATATTTTCCATATATCTACTCATTTTTTATTCACCAGAAGGAATTCTGGCTTGGCATCTTGGCTATCAGAAGAAACCCTCCCAACTACAACATGATACCTGGCTTTCAGGGAGCCTCTGTGCAGGATAATGCTTCCAGCATCCCAGTCCACATTAACTCTCCCTTTCCAGAGAAGCCCTGCTGGTGTGAAATAGCAAATTCCCTTGCTCACAAATACTTAGATGAGTATTTGTGGGTGTTCTGTTTTGGACCTCTATGCTCCTATCAGTCGTGGTACCACTCCCTGTGCTAGGCTGGCTGTGTAGTCCAAGATAACCCGTGGCTGCTACTTTGCTCACCCCAAGATACACAACACCTGCTTAGACACTTATTGTCCACCAAACATCAAAAACCCAAAAACCCCAACCCCTTATGAGTCTGTTTCCTTGGGAGCTGGAAATAAAATCAAGGCAGTAAAGGGCAGTTCTGCACCCCTTTTTCCCTAAGTCTTTGCCCTCGTGCCACGAGTCAGCAGGAGTTGCATCAGCTGCATGCAAAAGCAGGTATTTGCCAAAAATAAAGTGAATGTCCCTCACCAACCCCTTCAAGCACCCCAAGCTGCACAAGACCTGGCGATGGACAAATTTGAGTGGAGAGCTAAGGGCCTGCCAGGAGGAGGCAATGCCATGGCTTTGTTCTCAGAGAGATAGGTGACTCTGGTCAGGGCTGAGTTTACTCTCATTCACCTATCACTTCCCCCTTTTCCTCAGGGATGAAGCCACAGCCCAGAATTAGTCAGTAAGGCCAGGCAGGGTATGTGGAGGAGGCCCAGTCTGGGTGCAGATCAAGGGAATTCTCCAAGAAACAAAAAGAAGTAAAAATCTAAGGAATGTTGTACTCAGCACAATCTTTTATTCCTATATATCACACTATTAGTTATCTTACCAAGGGCAGGTTGAGGCTAAAAATATGTTTTAAAAAAAAAAAGTAAAAATCAACCAACCAAAACAACCCCAAAAATCAGCCAACCCTTGCTGACAGACACAAGGTACACGTCACGAATTTAAAAAGAAAACCCTTCCTCTTTAAACTATAGCTAACAGAGCTCCACCACCTCCTTGCGTAAGAGTTGAGACAGGTATTTTATGGGTTCTTCAGGACCTGGGTCCAGCTACAGGAAATTGCCCTGAATGGAGTAGCATTTCCCTGTTTAAAATGGTCCTGAACTGCAACTCGTCCTGATTTCTTAGTGTCTTCATCTCTCAGAAATAAAGGTTTGAGTTCTCTGTGTTTGAGTGTCCACAAGCTGCAGGTTGCTGGTTTCATGTTGCACCAGGCACAGGTAAAGGCCTACGATACACATTCAGTGAAAACATTCAGGCTTTTTAAGTGTCAGCTGGTCTGTGATTTTATCTATCTGTTAAGCGATTGTGTTCAGAGAACCTGCAGCCAGGCATGGACCATAAGAACAGGCGTGTAACAGATACAGGTTTGTCCTGTTTCCAAGGGCAGAAGGTGAACAATAGTCTCCAGCCTGCTGGGAGCTGATAGAAATATTACTGAGTGCTGACCAGACTCCATGCTATGTGCTGCCCTCAGCTTCATGAGGAGCTGCCACCTCCCTCTTTGTCTCTTTTTGGCATCAGTCACCAGTCAGGCATTTCTTCCTTCACTGCTCCTGTTGTGTGGCTGGAGGAAAAGCTGAGATTGGCTACCCTCACTCAAATTCTACAGCACCCACCCTTTGCTGCCATGCCCATGCATCTCCCCACTTTCCCAGCTTGTGCCTCAGCAATTCCACTCAGTTATCTAAAAGCCAGGGTTCAGTCTCTTCCTCCTCAGGCTGAGGTTGTCCCAATTTCTTCAGATGGCTCCATCTCTATCATGGGTATCACCAAGTCACACTTTGCTGCCCATTAAGGCAGGTAGTTAGCTATTTTCCAGCGTGTTGCCAAGGAAACTGCTGGAGCTGAAGGACTGTAAATAGTTCTAGCCTGAAAAACGGTGAGCACTACTACTAGAAATATTGTGAAAATTCATAAACAGCTACTCAGATATTTTAATAGCCCTGGCATGAGATGCAGATACCAGTCATAAATGTCCATTTTATCACAGTACTGATTAATTCTAACACTTCCCATCTCTTTGCATCTTCTTTAAAAGCAGCCCACTGATAAAACACAGCCCTTAAAATAAACTTCAGTTTATTTTTCAACAGCTGTCCAAAATCCACATTGAATAATACTTTGCTATGCTGTATCTAATTGAAGACCAGATGCCGTTGAACTGAAGTCATCAATACCCCATACAAGTTAAGGCATCTGCTTGCATAAAACAACTTGCTTTTTTGGCTCTTTACCTTCCAGCTCTTTGAGCCAGGACCAGTCTAATCTGTAAGGTGCATTAAAAGTGTAGGTAGTTGTAAAAAGAAATATTGATTACCACTCTTCTCATGACAGAGAGGATAAATTGTAAATTTTTTATTGTAAAATATTAAAATAAATTACATTTACAAAGACTTAGCAAATATTTACATACAGTGTGATTCCAGTGACAATCAGCAACAAAGAACAGACAGACAGGCATATTATGGAGTGATAAGAGTCAGAACTGCACAAATGTCAAAAGCCATATGAAAGTCAAGCTAATTTTTAAAAGTTAAATCCATCACAAATGGAATGAATCCCACGAGGCACAAAAATTACATGTCTACAAAGTTCTTTTGTTTAGTCAACAGACATATTGCTTTTTGCTCTCCTCGTCTGTCTCTACACACTCTCCCAGATCAACTGGAGGAAAAATAAAATCTTCGCACATACAGCTGTGTCACCATGGATCTGTTATCAGTCTGGTTTTAATTCTGCGTGCTTTGTGATATCCATTGCCAGCAACAGATTCACGAATCATTAGTTCAGAAAAATTAAACACTCTGATTTTGTATTTCCTCTGTGACTTCGTACCAGTGTATCAGATGTGTCAGGCTGCCTGATGTGAGACAGGTATCTGAAAGTGATGCTCTTCTGGCAAAAACAGGCTTCAATAACGCAATACAAACCCAAGAAGCATCACAACGATGTCATGAAGAATGGGGTCACATAGTCTTATAGCACTTAAAAGGCCTTTTGTAGGAACAGACTTCCATGGTCACACTTCAGGATTTAATTTTTGAAAAAAGAGTAAAATTGAAAGTACTGGCTCATCTTGGCAAAATTAGTAAGTGAATCCATCCTTCACATGATGTGACTGGAAATAAAATCTACTTGTAGGCAATAGCTAGAAAGAAGAGTTTTCACTGCTATTCCATCCCTTCCTTTTACATGCTTTTAAGCTTCTTTCCTTCCTTAAATACCCCCCTTTCCTCTCTTTCGAGGAAGAGATCTGTCTCACCTATAAAACCAACTCCAGTTTTTAAAGAAAACTGTTAACATTATTAGTTAGCTAAATGAAATCAATAGTTATCCAAAGAAAATGTTTCCAGATTGACCAAATAATTGAAATAACTACAAGACATGACCAGGTAGCACTGGGGAATTCACTCAGAGATACTTTTGGAGCTGAATAGAACAAAATCCAGCCTGGACACCCCTCTAAGTCATTACATGTAAATCTGAAGGCAGAAAGATATTAGTTTAGATCCCCCAGGCAGCTTTTTTTCTCAAGATGTGGAAGACAGGCACAAACCGGCAAAAAGCTGTCCGGTTCAGCTCTTCGGCACTTCTGAGATGGCACCATAATTTTAAAAACCCTGGGAATGGTTCAGCTTTTTGGAGAGAGCCACTATGAAAGCTATGCACCAACTAAACCCCTCCAAAACTCTGAAACATGTAGGGCTTAACGAGACCAATTTCATTGGCCCCTGTGTAAAGAGGAATTTTTTCCCAGTGTTAAGATTACATTAAGGCACATGGTGGGATATCTTAAGAACAGTTTTGTGAGGTGTGATCATGTTTCCCCGAAAAACTGGGAATATTGTACTTTGTTTTAATAAATTTAAACTATTACTTTAAATCCCATGATACTTATAATGCAGACTTATAGTCTATGCTGACTACACTGGGAAAGGCCAGAGAGCCACATCTAGCTTGATAATATGAAACAGATCCCATCTATTCTCAGCTCTGGCATACAAGTGCACTTCGCTACGCAGAAGAGAGTCTGGGTTCCAGTGTGCAACATCCCCTCCCAATCAAAGCAGCCCAGCCAAGTGTCTGGGTTGTATTATTTCAGTATTAAAGTGAATTTTTTTCTTTCTTTTTTTCTTGTTTTTTAAATGAAGACTGGACTATGCTTTTCCATTTCACGCACTTGCTGAAAGTCTTTTCTTTCCTCATTGTCCTGTAGCTCTCTAACTGTTACTAAAACTTTGATCTTTGCATCAATAATGGAAGACAAGTTGGAGGGCTACAAAAACTATATGGAGCGCTTTCTCATTTTATTTTAACTTAGTATGGACTTTTTTAAACAAAAATTATTAAAAAAAAAAAAAAAAAGAGAAGGCTAAACTGACTACACAAGCATCCTGTGCATATGCACATAATCCTACCTAACATTTCTTACAGTTATTAAGTATAGCTGTCAGCCACAACTCTTCAGATACAAAAACTGGAAGGGCTTGGAGTAATTTTAGAAGAGTGGGGATTAAGGTATCTTACTTGAAGTAAATAAGAATCATTTTGATATGGCCTCTTCCTCTTTCCTGTCAGATACAAGTCAAATTCATCCAGCCACCCCTGCTCCAAATAGCGTAAATATAATAAAATTTGATTGCAAATGAGAATCTCTCTTCAACAATACTACCATAAATTGCAGATTAAATACAAATAAAATTATGTTGACTCCACAGTTGTTTAGTATGACAGGTGGACACAAGTTGGCCACAATTTGGCCATTGTGTTCACATTCTATTTGAAAAAATGTCATACATGTGGAAAATTCTAGGAAAGAAAGAGAACAGTAAGTCCCTTGTTTCACAGTAGATAACTTCAAAACTTCCCATCTAAAGGCTATCCAACCAGAGTGCTAGCTTCCCATATATCCTCCTTCTTCCGTGGGACAGGCCAGCAACTGAAGCTGCAGCCAATATTTGTAGTTATCAGAAATAGCCAGTAATTTAACATTAGCATTGCAAGTTCCAAAAGGTCTTCTTACAGAGCTAGTGAGTCTGCCAGCATTACACTGAAAATGAGACTGAGACAACTTTTAACTGTTCACTGAACTTTGGAAACTTTCGGACATACCAGAATGGCTTAAATACTCTAAAACCAAACAGATCAGCAGAACCTGACATGTTAAGGTTTAAAGGTCTTGGCTATTTTCTGTCCCAAGTGTATTGGATAAAACTGAAGTCAATACCTCTTGCCAGCATATAATCAAGAGCCTCATTTGAAAGAGTTGTCAGGGTTAATGCATAGACATAGAAAAAGAATGAAAAAGAAAACCATGGTAAAATTTCTTTGTAGCCAAAACAATTTGGGCATACATGCTATGAGCAGACATGCCTCCTTCTAGTGAGTAGCCCATCTCCAAGTCAAAAGATAATACTTTTAGAAGCTTAGAGCCAAAGTTCCTGCTAAAAAAAAGTGCCTTACGGCTCAAAGTCACTTGATCACATCTCAGTTTGCCCAAGGTTTGATATTGCTCAACCTTCTATCAAGTGAGATAGAATAACCATTGTATATGCACATAGGTCAAATTCTAAAAACAAAACAAAACAATATATGAAGTGTAATCAACTGTTTCAAAAGTCATCTCCCATTCAAGTCATGTCTGAAGTACCAAGGCAGGGAGGAACATCAAACAACAATACTGACTAACACACTGCCCAGATCAGCAGCAGTGCTACAGGTCCCTTCCAACAGGCATTAGGGCATTTGGAGAATATCTGTGCTTCCCAAGGTGATTTTTTTCCTAAGAAGAACAGTAAAACTTCACCTGTACACAGATACTGTATAAGGTTCATTCAAGTATTTCCTTTAGGAAATGGACAGTGGAAGGACACTTACAACACTAAAAAAGTTCATTGCATCCTGCTTGCGCCCATACATGCTTTGATCAATAAGTCTTCCAGCCACTTTACTCTTTGACAGTTCTGGGGCTGGTGTGCAGCTTAGCAGCCCAACTGGCAAGCTTCATCCCAGATTCTTCCTTGGTAGAAGGCTCCTTCTCGATCCATTCCTTTGGAACTCTTAATTTTAATATTCTATTTATGAAATTAGAATTCACTATAATTTGACAAGCACTGACATATTCTACGGAGATGTTTCAGAGCTTCCTTCTCAGTTTACCAGTACAGCTCAGCTCAGATCTGTGTATCCTGGCATTCCATCCAAAGTTTCTCTTTAAGTACAGTGCCATATTTTTGGCAGTAACAACTTAACAATGAGCAGCCCCCCGATTTCATTTTTCATAAATGCCGGATTCAAATCCAGGTTTTCAGAGGTGAAAGGCTAATGGAGTAACCGAACATATTTGATGCCCAAAACAGTCTTGCAACAGTACAGTTACACTCCCAAACTATTTCCTCAATGAAATGCATGAACTCAGAGCAGATCCAGTGTATTAACTAGTCTTTTCTATTTTGTTCAAGAACCATAAAATCTAAAGAAGGAGTGGGACTCCAAATTCAACTGTTATTTTACAAGTCTTTCAGAAAAGCAAAGCTGACAGGCTCAGAGGCCAACTTAGGATGGGAAAAGGAGATTGGAGTTTCTTAGTCTGGGACTTGCTTTTGTTTTCAAAGAGACAGGAGAAGCTGCAAACATACTTTTCTCCTTGCTCTATGTTCAATATGCACTGACCACTTTCAGAAAACCACTGTCCAGCATGCTTCACGTGGCAGCCTTCACATTGCTTACTGTATTATATTCATTCATCAGTTGTTCATAAGGCACAGAAAGTTCTAGCTCATTATTGGTAAAGGTAGATTCATCAGAGGATGGGAATTTTACCAATTTTTTTGCAGTTTCAGATTCCTCTGCAAGATTATCATCCATAGAGGATTTTGATGTTTCCTCATCATCTGAGATATCTTCCTCTTCATCATCATCTTCATTGACAAATGTTATATTGGCATTCTCAAATATTAAGGGCCGATAGTCCCTGGAATCCCACACTTCACCTTCTTCTTCACTAATCCTGTCCAGCTGGTTCACAAACATGGTTCCTTCTAGAGGGCTGTCTCCAATATGTTTATCATGAAGGGGTCTCAGTACGTGACCATTCTGAACGTCCAGGGAAGCCTCATCATACTCAAATGACTCTGTTTTTGTGTAAGTCACCTGAACATCTATACTGGCATTCATTTGTTTGGCATTTTCCACTATAATCATTTTGTCATTGCTTGTCTTCAGGGCCTTCTTCCCAATTTGCTTTATAAGGTCATTGTAGGTCTCTTCCTTCTTTGAAAGAAAGCTGAAAATGTTGACATCCTTTGAGGTACCCATTTGAAGGGGTTTTTTAGGCCGAGGGTGGTTCTCAAATGACTCTTTTCTTTTTTTCCTCCGTTTCTTGATTGCTTTGTGGACTTCCACAAACATACTGACTTTCCAGTTAACAAAGAGTGAAAGCCAAGCTAGTCCCAGATAGATCCATAACTCCACAAAGTATCTGTAAAGCGCATGATAGTTTGCATCTGGATTTACACCTACAGGAAATTAAAAACAAAAAACATTACTGTAAGAAGACTCACAGCTGATAAACCTTTGAAGTTATGACCCTGAGAATTGCACTTTTCCTCACTAAAAGAGCCTTGTTATTTGAACACCAGTCAGAGAGGTAGCGAGTGGGGAAATGAAAGAAAAAGTTGATCCCACATCTTCCACTTCTTGGCCACACGTGTTCTGACCACTGGACTAACAAAATAAAAATGAAGCATATTTATCCTCTCCTTTTAAGATATAAAAGTGAACATTTTCTGTTTAAAAATTACAAGTCTTCCTCCTGCCACTGAAGTAAGCATATATATGTACCTTCCTTGAGAAAAAGATTCAGCGTTCCACTCATGAGGACCAAAGTGCTGAATGAAGCAGTGGATTTTAGAGAAAGAAGAGGTTTAGGAGGAGAGAGGAATATGCTCAGCATTCCCCATTGACTAGCTCTAGGCAGGTATAGAAAACATTGCCCAATGCCTACACATCCTGCTTAGCATATTGGATCTCATTCAAAGGTGCACAACTAACATGGTGATCAGGGTAGCTCCTTGCCCGAAATACAGACCCGGGGTACCAGAAGGACTTACGGGCTCTAGAATGTGGCTGCAAAATTAACCCATTAAAGGCCTTAGGTGTCTACACCAACACTGAAGAGCCAGATCGAGTCCACTGGATCAGTACCCAGCCATAATGGAATGTTCTATCCTGCAAAATGTGCTGGTAAAGCTTAGAAAACATCTTTTCAAATTAAGAGTTTGGAAGTAGAATTGCCACACTATGCATGTAATGAAATAATACATAAAATACAATTACTGACCAGCAACAAAATCTCCAAATCCTATGGTGGTGATAGTGATGAATGAGAAATAGAGGCCTTCAATGTAATTCCATCCTTCAGTCATCATGAAGACAAAGGGAGGAATGACCAGATGGACCAAGACACCCCAAACAATGAATATAGCTGTGCATGTAATTTGGGCTTTCCTCTGCAAAGAAAAAAGAAAAAGTCAGGGAAAGATCTCAAATTTTTTTCCCCACCCACAGCACCAAGAATCATCTGACAGTACCAGGTATTTCAGTTTTGTGCTAACAATTTAGCTACCATAATTAAAAGTCCCTAAAAGTGGCTGAAGTAAACACAGTTTTTTTCCCTTTAGGTAGAACTCCCTATTCTTACAACTATTTGCTCAAAAAGGATTATTTGCTCATAGTTTTCTTTCATGGTCTTGGAAGAGTTTAAGGAGTCCCCAGTATTTTATAAATTGGCATGGGATATGGACATAGCACTCTAGTCTAAAAAGCCATCAGCACCTCAAATTTTCCTTTTACTCATTTGAATACAGAAGATCAGAAGTGGTTTAAGTTGTTTCTCTCCCATTTCTGTTTCCTTCCATTTGCCACTCATGCCAACCTCTGTACAAATCTCCACATACACATGTATTTCACTATTATTTTCTGTACTTTCTTCTCAGGTGCAAACCCAAGAAATTTCTTGCTCTGATTCTGAAACCAGGACCTAAAGGAGTCCCAGTGCCCTCCAGGCACTATCACCCTGCATTGCCTCCCATTTCTGTGCAGAGTTAGAACTGAGAATTCACTTGCAGTGGGGAAGGGAGGAGAAAGAAACCCAAACAAATCATCACCAAAAAACCAACAAAATGCCACAAACAAAAAAAGCAAAAGCCAGTAACTCAGAACAAAATACTGTTTTGCAACAGGTTCACTGCACAGCAGGAAATATTTGTGCTGGCACGTAGGCAGGTGGGAGCCAAGCAGGACAGCGTATTTTCATTCCTGTGCCTGAGGAGCTTAAATGAAATGTCTGTGAAATGGAGCTTCATGTACATTTGTTCTACAGGTCTTTAACATAAGAAGTAGTACCAAAGGTTTTTATGAGATCTCATTTTGCTAAACTTCTTGCAGAACAAACACATCAGACCCCATTCCTCTTTTAGTTCTTTCAATGCAACACCATTTGGGAAAATTTGTGCAAGTGTTCATTTACTACGAGATAAGCAGGCAATTTATGAAATGTAAGCTTAATTCATGCATCAAAACCACACAGTTCAAGGGTAAACAAGTAAGGGCTTACCAGGCTTACTCCTCTTTTCGTCAGAAACTGGCCCAGCCTCTTGGCACGTCCTCCAAAGAATTTCCCCAGAGCACTGATCCACGTCAAGCAGAGAGGGACTCCAAAAAGCCCATAAAATATGCAGAAGAGACGCCCAGCATTTGTCTTTGGGGAAACATTTCCATAACCTGAAAGAGATAAGTATGTTCTCTGTCTGTTCTGGCTGAAGAGAATTCAAGGCAATTCTACCTGTGCTATCAGGTTGTTTTGTGTTATCACAAAACAACACTGTGTGGGCTCCTACTGTGTTGGGCACTCTTTACTTCACCATCTAAAAGGGATTTAGTTTACTCCAGCTGCTCATCTTCTGAAATTGGATGTGCTCCAATTCTACTCTAACAAACACATATTCCATTACTGCACTTTAAGTGTTCCCTAGATTTTGTGCATCTTTTTCTGGACAAGATGGGATAAATAGAAAATAAAGTTCATCTCAAAACTTCTAATATGAAGTCCCAATCTTAAGCAGCATTGTTAAAACTTGGCTGATTTAATTTTACAGAATGAAACTCAAAATTCATCCTGAAGCTAGCTCCCAGGTGAAAGATCCACTATACACATTTAACTTGTGACCTGGTACCTTTGCAGGGTAACAGCTTGTGAGGTAAGTGCAAGATATTTCAAATGAATTTAGTTCTTTGCTGGTCACAGAACGCAACAGGGCATTACAGGCTGATTCAGGCTCTAAAATGAGCAGCCTATTTTCTGAACTTCTGACAGAGTCTTCTTATTTAGGTGTGTTATTGACTTCAACATTTTTCCTAAGTTATAATATAAGCTGGGTATTGTGAATTTTAAATAATAAAGAAAACCACAGTACTGCATATGGTTTAACAGTAAGACTTCTACATTCAGTCCTCTCTGGTTATTTTGCATTCCCTTTTTTTTTTTTTTTTCAATTGTGTAACAAGTGTGTAACAACATCATGTAGCAAAGATTTTTCTGTAAAAGCAGAAGGCAAATTATGTTGAGTTCTGAAAACCTATATATCACAGGAGAAAGAAGTCTTCCAGTGCAGAGGATCTTATAAGTACAAATCAGTAGTGATATTTAAAAAGCATCAGTTGTTCTGCTTCACCTTTTTTTTAAGAGGTGGATAAAAAGTATAGTTAGTTCTGCAAGCCAGGAACACTGATAATTTAGTAGTAGCTCAAGAGAACGCGTGTGTGTAACAAACAGCAATCCAAAAACCTCATATGCACTTGCTTTAGGTATTAGTTTAATGGAATGCTTTGTTACGCTTTTGTTTTGGAATTTTACTATTTGGAAATTTAAGTGCATGAATCAATGGAACTGGAATGACACCAGCCAACCCCAGCAGCACCTTTAATCCATTACTTATTGGAAAGGCACACTTTTCTCTTCTGTACACACATGGAGAGGGTGTCAAAACCCTCAGTTTCTTCCTCTGTGAATCTGCAGGTGAACACATAATTTAGGCAGCTCTAGCCATGGGGACTTTATTAGGTGGCTACCTTGACACAGAAATGGGAGAGTACAAAAACAGTAGAGCCTACAGAAAACTACAGCTAGGAAGGTTGACAGAGTAAATATTTACCGATTGTCGTGATCACAGTAGCAGCAAAGATCACAGCGTTAGGCCAATTCCAGTTGTTGAAAGTATTGTTCCCAGTGATGGCAACCCCCTGTCCAGCAGCATCTGACACAACCTGTAAGGAAAAAGTAACAATCAATCTTGTAAAATCCTGGCAGCCTAAAAAAAAGAAATGTGTCTGTCCCTCTCAGGTTTTCTCCCTTAGCTCATATTTTCAAAATAATCTCTTGAGTTTTTTCTGAAGGCTGGCCTAGTATATTCACTAACAATAATTTTATGAAATACTAAAAACTTTCTTCACATAAGAAAAATTAATGCAGGTGCTCTGACATTTCAATAGGGAGTTTTAATTAGGTAAACTTTTACTTAACTTACAAGTTTAAACCAAATGGATCTCTTCCAGAGGGCAAATAACACTCCTGCAGACTGAGCTAGCAGTTAACCTCCAGAGCAGATCTTGAATTTGGTTTAGTAGTAGGGACATCTTCAGAACTACTATCCATTTCAAAACACTGTTACATGCCTCAGCTTGACTTGGGTGTGAATGTCATAGAATCCTTGGCAAAGCTCATGTGATTCATTTTAATTCACCTGCTGTCTCTACCAAAGTCAAACCATCTAAAAGCAAACGGTAAAACTGTACTTTTCAAAGACAGAGAAATTAACATTATTTTCAAAGCATTTACAAAAACAGGATTCCAATCATTGTCCTTGAATCAGGCCCTTTTCTTCTCCCATGCTGGAATCTGGTATGCCATGATAAATGCAAAGCACTAATTATTATTTAGCGCAGAAAGTGCAAGTTTCAGATCATAACCATGCATCTCGCTGATTCTGGAGCGCACTTCGACCTCCCCAAAGTAAAAGGAAAAAACCAAACAGATATACCATATTCTCTCTGGGAAATTTCTAGTTATTTAAATGTTTGCCCTGTAACATCATGATGCAGTTAATGCCTTACCACATTACTCTGCTTTTTTCCCTTCAATGTAAACACTGAACTCTGAGGCTACATCAATAGACAGAAAAAGTGAAGATATTTCCAAATATCTTGATTTATAATGTTACCCACTGTCTGCATTTCTCCCTCAATAAGTGTTGAACATAGAAACTATCAGCAGCTAAATATTTAAAAAACTGGAAGCAATATACTTTTAAAAAACATTTTTTTTTTAAATAAACATGACAGGTGATGTTTATCTTAAACTGGCAAGAACTTTTAAAGGTAACAACCAACTCTTCCTTCCCCCATCACCCCTTCCTTCCTTTCTACTTGATTAAGATCTGATCTTGGACCCAACAGAGACTCAACACAAAGTTCAATCACTACTGAAAACATACACAAGTTAACACAGGTTTTAATTATTCTTGAGACTTATTACATATCACCACCCTCCTACTGTAATAGAGATGCCCTCAAAGTGAATGTATTGTACGTATACAAGATGCACACAATTTAATTAAAAATGCACTTTCAACACACAGGCTGTTCCAGCAGATAAAAGGAGAAGCATTGAAAGTGAATGAAGGTAAAGAACTAGATTTTTATTTTTCTCCTAGTAAACTCAAAGTGTGTGTAGAACTGGATGCAGTGTCTTTCCATAGCCTACAGGCTCTGGATAGAAAAGGGACAGAGTTCTCGCCAAGGCACTCATTTATCATGAGAAAGTCATGTACAAATGAGAAGCAGCCCTAAAACAGGCAGGTTGAGAGCATGCAAGTAAAACACACAAACCATCTTAAAAAAAAAAAATGGATCACAAGAGCTCATCTGAGAAGAAACCAATCAAAGTACAATCACTCATTTCTGCCATGGTCTGCAGAGGAACTTCCTGGAAGTTCCAAACGACATCCAAATCACCTGAAAAACACAATCTGTTTTGTGTTCTTCCATTGCCTAAATGTTACACTAAGCGCCAGTTTTCCAGTCATTTTCTATTCCATAATCAGACTTGGATTTTTTTTTAGTTGTTGTTTCCTCACTGAGCAAGTGATCTCCAAGAGACCCAGTGAACTATCCACTCTCATTGTCACAGGCCATTATCTCATTGCATTAATCCACCTTGGCCTGACCTCATGAGCTCAGTTTCCCAGAACATAGTTATGTCAAGACCTGCCAGGGTTTGAGGTCTGGAGGTCTAAAGAGGGCCCAGATCTGAGGGGAAGAAGCTGCTGGACTGAGTGTCACACAGCTGCCCTTCACAGCCGGGCAGCTAACAATCTGGGGCATTAGATTACAAATTAGATTAACTTGTAGGCCAGCTCTACGAGTTAATATGAACCCTTGGTATAGTGAACCACAGATAATTCTCCAGACACAGCTGACACCCTCTTCCTGTCCCTATTTGCACATAGCTATTGGCTATTAGCACACAATTATCTAAGATCTACAGTCCAGTCTTCTAAGTTACTTTATGCCTGCAGTAAGTCTGAATGCACTATATGCATCTCAGCTGCAGGAACAAAGACAGTCACAAAACATGCTTATATAGCTTTAGTGCTGTGGGAAATTTCCAAGCAGCTTAACTTTTGCCCATACTGAAATAATTAAATATTTTGGCTTAAAACAAAAAACAAAAAAAACAAAACAAAACAAAAAAACCCAAAAAACCGGCCCCCCCGAAAAAGTGAGTGGACACTATACAACTGAACAGCAAACATGGTTGTGTGTTTTTGCTTAGCAAATCTGTTAGGGTCTAATGTCAGAGATGCTTTTGTTTTCATATGCTAGGATACAGAATGCCCCATGTTGGCTGTGCTTGATTTCCTAAACTACAGAAAACTTCCACCAAAAAGTCCTTGGACTGTAAAATACGAGGCAAGGAAGAACAGGAAGAAGAGGGTAGATGGTGCAAGAGTTAGTATCTTGAAAGATGTAATTTAAAAACACCTTTTCAAGTATGACCAAATAACTAACTCATAATTTATCTAGGTCTCACCTCAAGAAAGTTCATACTGATAAAGGCAGGACTGTTTTAGGCATCTGCCACTTGAATCCCCCCCATATGAGTAAGAGTAGGGCTGCAAAGTTCTCAAAACAAATTTAAAAATAGTAAGGAGAAGTCTTGGCCCATATAAGTCACACACCATTACTGATTTTATTCTAAGAGTTAAGGAATGCAAGAAAATCTTGAGATATTCTAGTAAGGAACAGTTGGGTCTCATGACAATAAGCAATAGGAAGAAAAAAGGACTTCTGGTGTACTTGTGGCCAGATAGACAGATACACCAGACTGAAGACAATAAACTGGCTATATATAAACTAGAGCAACAGATCCTGCCCCACAGGCACGCTATTGCACACAGGAAGAATAGCCAGTTACTGCCCAGAGCCAGGTCTCTTTAGAACAGGGTAAAACCTCCCATGTTATTCAAAGCATTCCCCCGGATCTGACATATAGATCTAATGGCAGCTTTAAGGTTCTCCCAGTGGTATGAACAATTGTCTTTTGAAATGCTGTTTTTCCACAAGAAAGGAGATGTAATTGAACTATTAAGCCTGAAATTAGACCAAATGGCTTTCATTCTACTCTCAACAGTATTACAGTGTAATGGACAATCACAGCTTCCGAAAGCTGAATCCATTAAAGCAAGAACTGAAGCATCCTTTGAGGACTCCTAGGCTTTGTCCTCACTTCTGACTCCAAAAGAACATAGGAGTAATTTTGCTTCTTTCTCAAGTTCTTTTATCGAGGATGTAAAGATTTAGCGCACTGAAAACCACTGGATTTAGAATCTACCAAGTACTTTAGAGACTTTCCTACAAGGAATAAAAAAGGTTTAACAGCAATCTTTTTTCACACTGACATCTAAATCTTTTATACAATTTGAAGAAACCAGAGAAGTGCAGTAGTTATCTAATCATAGGTACGTATAATACTGACAACTTAGCCAATAACAATAAAATTGTCCAGGGTAATAAATTTTAAATTTAAACTATCAGATGAAAAGTATACTGCTGTTCATCTTTAACCATATTTCAGTTTTTAACCAAATCCAGTAGCGGCAGGGCTAAACAGATAGGTGAAGTTGTACAAGCAATTGTATGAACAAAAAGCCTAAAGGAATTTGTAGTGACTTTAAAACTACATGAACAGTTAAAATCCATGCCATGCAAATTTCACACCCTTTTACTTGTCCCATATGGGTTTTACAGTGATTTAGGTTTTCTGGCTCCAGCTATAAAGTTACAGTAGCAGTCAGCTGTTTATAATAATCATATTTTTAAATGTAATAAAAACATATTTAATTGTTAATGGATATCTTTCCAATAATAAAAAACCTGAGTCACATGTTTAGACTCCCAGATCAGATATACATTACAAAGTTCTGCTGACCTGGATAATATTGTCTCAGGATTGACTACATGTATATAAAGAGAAAAGAAACCTTCTCAGCCAGTAACTCTTTTGAAGGAAAATGCCTGTGGGTGGTCACAGCTAGATTGACAGGACAGCGTCCTCAGACTCGTTATGTAAACAGGCAACACACTGGCCATGGCCAGAGGTTTCCTGTCCTGTTGGCATATTGCACTTTGATGTCTGCTTACATATTAAAAGCAGCAGAACCTATTTCACAGGCACAGTCTGAATTCTGTAAGTACTTTATAGCTAGATCAAGTTGTAAATTCACAGTCAAACTAGAATATATTAATCCTGGCTTACAGCTGTCATAGCTCAACTACTGAGTAAGTTTCTGTGTTTAGTTGTTAAACAACAAATATATATCTAATGTAATACTAAACACCATAATTTATTGCTCTGAGTTATAGTCACTGGCGAAAACGAAAACAACAAACAAACAAGGTAGATCCTGAAGGTGACTGGCTTTCACTCTGCACCCCCAATGTACCCCAACTGAATGGAAGATACTGTCCATCAGAGAAAATAGTTTCCTCTTTGGAATACCTTGGCAGCTTGGGTTTTGGGTAAGGAAGGGGAAAGTGAAGCCAACTATGCAACTAATGATTTTACCAATGAATAAAAAACTCTCCCCAATTACTCTTCATGCCTAGATATATGAGGTGTACACAAGCAATGTTTTATTAAAAATTCCTGTTCGAGTTCTTCAAAGACTTCATATTAACCTATATATTCTTTCACCTCTCTTCCCAACCTCAGAGACAGATGCAGTACTGCTAAGAAAATCTTGCTGTGCCACACTGCTTACTTTGGTAGCCAGAGACACAACGTGGCAGAGCTGCAGAAAGCCGAGAGAATTCACATACGGTGAAATGATTTCATTGAAGCAGCAGAAATATCAGCTATTCCCATGTCATCTTTAGAACGGCTGCTATACACGTGTCAGTGCACAGAAATGGAAGCTCATCACTTCTTGGAAAGGAAAAAAAATTCTTTAAGGACTAGCATACAAAAAACCCACACAGCCTAGAATATAAAACAGCAGCACCCTATCTGGACACGCATGTTTCTGCCACTTGGCACCTGGCACCTTTAATATGTGATCTGCCCATGGCAAGAGTCCTCAGGAAAGCATGGTAGTAATCATCCTCCCCTTCTGAGCAGCTCAAAGCCACCAGAAAAGCACACAATTGTGGTTCCTGCCATCTTTTTACACTCCCATCTCTAGTGAAATGACAGACTTACCCTAACTGCTCACTTGGACTCAAGCTGAACCACACTGGCCCTGGCAATATGACCAGGGCCAGCACATGGGGCCAAGAGCACAAGCCTTTGAGGCTGCCTTTTGCCACTTAGTCTCTGCAGGATTACACAAACTAGCAGGACTTAGGATAGCTGACCTCTCATTTCCCTCTCAGTATTATCTATGTTTGCAGTATGAATTTCATGTTTTTCAGGGCAAGAACCATGCCAGATGTAAAAAGAAGTCTTTTAGCTGAGTCCTGGATTTCCTACTTCTCTTCTGTGGGGAATGGTTTGCGACCTTTTTTGAGAAAGAAAAATAAGACAAATGAACCACATTGTCTCAGTCTGACAGGCAACACCCTTGTGCCTTGCTAACCTGTGAAAGTTTTACTGTCCTTTACTGACCTATGCAGAGAGTTGAGCTGGAAGCAAGAGGCTGGGGCAAGAGGTGCAGGATATGAGTCAGCAGCACCTGCATTATAGAAGGATGGTGGGAATTAATAAATTCCACATTAAGTGAAGAGGACATCAGTTGACTACACAAGTCTGGTTCCAGATCAGCTAAGCATAAAGGAGTGAATACCCAGCTGGCCTATATTAAACTAGGTTCTGCAAGACTCTTGATAATCCTACAGCTTGTATAGTCTGTTATAACAAACAAAACCCAAGGCAGAAACAGCTTGTTTCTAACAGGACAATGGGGTTGTGGATGGTAGCTGCCTACTATAAGGACAAAGTTGAAACTGAAGCAAGAAATAGGAAATAGTCATTGAGGGAATAATGTTAACTTTCACTTCTAGAAGAACAGAAACTCCACAAGCTTCATGCTTATGTTGACAGATGTAAATAACACACATAACCAAAGAATACATGAACATTATGCAAAAAAACAGAGATCACTAGGACTATACAGGATTCCTTCTCCCTTATTTATGAATTGAAATAGAAAAAAAAAATGAAAACAAATCCTGGAAAGTAAGTGTTATTCCCTAAGTTTACATTCCTATGTAGATCAACTACAAATAGCAAGGGAAAAGTTTTCCCCTTGCTGTCATAACCAATTACTTTATAAATGCAGTGCAAGTGCTATTGCAAGTGCATACATATTTTGCATTTTTCAATGAACAGTTTAGTCTTTAAATATAGTTCTCTTATCAAAGGACAAAGTTTTGAAAATTCCCAGTAGGGGGAAAAAATCCTGGCAAAATATGGATTAACATACTTCAGGGGAGGAGTTTTTTCCAACAATAGCAGGATTTAATCCAGAATGAGATGATATCTTCACATTTCTATCAATACAGCAGATAGAATATTATCTTCTCACTTTTCCACAGAAAATAGAAAGGTATATGTAGAGTTCGAATGCATTGTATATAACACACTTTATCCAAAAGGTTATATAACAAGATTGAACTTGCTCTGCAGAAAAAGTTTGGCTATTCTTGTTGATTCTTCATTTACCCAGCCAACTTCTCAGTGTTTCATTCTGTTCATGCAACAGTGCTTCTCAATGCATGAATTAATTACAGAATCAAGACACTCTTACTGCTTTCCCTTCATTATGCTTTACTTTGGTCTGTCAGGAACTTGTGCCTTCACCTAAGCAGAATTTTTCTTACCTAATGGAGCCTCCAGCACACGCCACTTCATACAAAGCTGTCCCTACATCTAAGCCTGATAGTTAAAGAATGCATGTAAATACATGCCTGGTTTTCACTCTGCGTAGTTTTGTGATACAACAGACAGTAAACTAGGCATCAATTTTGGCTGTTAGTTTAGAACACAGAATACCCAGAAGGTTTCTTTACATGTCTTGTTCTTGATTTCTTATTTAAGTAATTTTGTCACAATTTGTTATTGATTTATTTTTAAGTGGGAAAACTCCTATTCTGAGACTTCAACATGGCTGGCACTTCTTTTCTTTTAAAGCAGTCTTGCCAATTTTATTGCAATATTTTATTATCTCCATTTAGATGGAGAAAGCACAGAGTGGGATACCTTGTCCTTTACTGGACTTTGCAAGCAGATTCCAGTGAAAGTAATTAAGTATATGATATGAAGAAAACTGTGGATTAGAGCTCAACATCCCTTTTAATTTACTGATTAACCAGCACAGAACAGGCTGTCCAGTAAGAACACCAAAGACAAGAAACTACCAAACAAGATACTATCAAACACAGAGAAACAGAGAAATGGTCTTTACCAGAGAGAAAATACTCTTGATTAAATAACTGCATCACTGTGCTGTAAAGAAGCCCTGTGTATCTCCTTCAAAGGGCATAACTGAGTTTGAAGAGGGATTAGAAAACATTGACATCTTAATCCTACACACATACCTTTACACTTGAGAATATTCACTATTTAGTATAATTCTGAGGAAGCTTCTATAAGGTTTATTTACATGCTCAGAACTGAGGAAGAACACTGACATACCCCAAAGCCAACTGGAACTGCTGAACATGAGCTCCAAAATCTCTCTGTAGAAGAGTTTGTTGGATACATCAGTGAACTCCTATTTGCATCTGAAGTTCTATCACATTAGCTGTTCTTAAAATTCACACTACCCAGAATCCCAGAATCACGTGTAAATGCAAAGAGTATTTAAACAACAGCATCCTTGCTATGGGTTAGTGAATCCATTGTGTTTGTGTGGCCACACTTTGGTAGCTGGGGGGACTATGGGGGGGGGCTTCTGTAAGAATCTGCTTGAAGCTTCCTCCATGTCCAGCAGAGCCAATGGCAGCCAGTTCCAAGATGGATGTGCCACTGGCCAAGGCTGGGTCTATCAGAAATGATGGCAGCACCTCTATGATAATGTAGTTAAAAAGGAAAAAAATGTTATTGCTTCGATGTAACTGCCAGAGCAGAGAGGAGTGAGAATGTGGGAGGAACAGCTCTGTAGACACCAAGGCCAGTGCAGAAGGGGCGGCAGGAGATGCTCCAGGCTCTGGAGCTGAGATTCCCCTGCAGCTCCTGGTGCAGACCATGGTGAGGCAGCTGTGCCCCTGTAGCCCGTGGAGGTCCCTGGGGATGCAGAGATCCTGCAGCCTGTGGAGGAGCCCCACACCAGAGCAGGTGGATGCCTGAGAGGAGGCTGTGACCCCGTGGGAGGCCTGTACTGGAGCAGGGTCCTGGCAGGAATGTGCAGACCCATGGAGAGAGCTCACCCTGGAGCAGGTTTCCTGGTAGGACCTGTGACCCCATGGGAGACCCACGTTGGAGCAGGCTGTGCCTGAAGGACTGAACCCCATGGAAGAGTGACCCAGACTGCAGCAGTTCAGAGAGAACTGCAGTCCATGAGACAGACTCATGCTGGGGAAGTTCATGGAGAACTGTCTCCTGTGGGAGGGACTCCAGGGCACAGCAGGGGAACAACCCCTCTCCCTGAGCAGTGGCAGGAGTGTGATGAGCTGACCATAACACCCCCATTCCCTGTCTACCTGAGCCACTGAGTGGGAGGAGGTAGAGCCTGTGAAGAAGGGATCGGTAAGGGGAAGGTGTTTTTAAGATGTACTTTACTTTTCATCATCCTGCTTTGATTTTGGTAGTAATAAATTCAATTAATATCCCCAAGTTGAAACTGTTTTGTCTGTGATGGCAATTGGTAATCTCTTCCTGTCCTTATCTCAACTCACAAACCTTTCACTGTATTTTCTCTCTCCTGTCCAGTTGCAGAGGGGAGTGATAGAGAGACTTTGGTGAGTGCCTGGCATCCAGCCAGAGTCAACCCACCACATTTTACTATTGCATACAGTCTCCAGGACCTTCCAAAAATGTGTGTGAATGAAGTTTTTCAAAAGAATTTGTGTTTAGATACAATGCCATTATAAATAAAATGCAAGAGATAATACTGTCACACCTCCCTACCTTTATTAAAGCTAGTGGTTTAAGAATCTGTCCTGACTTTGCAGAATAGACCTGCTTTCTAACTATTCTGACAAATGGAAAAGAGTTTTCCCACACCTTCTCCCAGGCACTGATAGTGTTTTTCCACCCTTTCTCTTTAGCACCATTATTTTAACACAGCATCAACTACACACATGTTAAACAATGCAGAAAGTTCTTCAATGGACTGAGTCTCAAAAGGAACAGAGTGACAAATTTCAATCTGGGCATTTCAGGGTTTTTTCTCCTGGGTTTTATGTTTTTGCAAGTGCAGAGTGTCTGTGGGAATAATGCTAAAATGATGAATTTGTAACAGAGACCAAGCACTTGGCTTTATTAATCCATAACTGCTGACAGTGACAACCCAGTGAAGAGAGGAAATAATTGATTTAACATGAAAAGGGCAGTCTCTTTAAAGGCAGTAATACAGGCACAAGCACCTCTCTTTGTCTCGGTGTCCTCTTACTCTATATGCTTCCTAGTTGGCAAAATGAATGAGGGTAGGGAATGCACATTTGTCACAGAGAGAAACACTCCTTATTTCAGTCTTTTAAGTGCTCATCTGTTTTCTTGTTTTTCAATTAAAATTTAATCAGACTAAGTGATCCTTTAGAAAGGCAATCTGTTAATTAACCCATATTAGACAGCAGAAATCATGCTCTTCAAGTACAATCTCAATTTATTATCTAGAAATAGCTCTCATTAGTCAGAGACAAGAAGGGGGGTAAGATTTTACACACAAATTTAGAAGATATATGCTCTACTCTGGTTTTAGCTTGTTATCTGAAGGCCATGCAATAAATCATTAATTTAGAGGAGATGCAAAGAAGCATCTCTTTACATGCCTGAACCTGAAAGGCACATAAAACTCCAATTGTGGCTTAAATATAATATTTATGAGTCTGGAAACTTCAGGACACGGTCCAGTGGAAACAAGTTGTGAGTTTACAGATAAATTAATTCCACATCATTGTTTGGAAACAGAAAAGGTAAATAATTCTGCCAGCTATGCCCTGCTTGAATAGATGATCAAAATTAGACAAAGCATGAGCAGCATGAAACAGGATACATAAGACTTGATGATAAAAATTTTATGGCACTCTATATAGTGCCAGCTTTTGCTATACTGAATATTTTTTTTCCTACTTTCCACTGCACACATTCAACCCACCACCTCTTACCCCCCAGTTAAAACCAGACATTCACGTGTTGGCCATTTTAGTAATTCATACAGGTGTAAATGCTGATCACTGCCATGAATGCTACTCTATCTACAAAAAGCTCATAGGGTTGCTTCTGCTTGGAGAAAGAGTCTTAGTATTGCGTAATGTTCTCCAAGATTAGCTGCTCAATCAGTGCTGGTAACTAGCACCACCACCTTTTCCTTCCCTCCAAGGTGGACACAAACATCACAAAGTGTATTGATAGGCTTGAGTTTTCAAGGGAAAGTTACAGCTGAGTAATAAACCTAATCAAGAGAGCTTTCCTGAGGATATGATGCTTCCCAAGATGCAAGCGCACATTTTTTTTGTGTGTCACTTGGCACAGACAACAAAGCCTGAGAGTTTTAAAGTTAGTGGAAAATATCCTGGTAAACAATCCCCATTGAAATGATGAGAGAATTATCTCCTGTGAGACAAACAAATGGGTGGAGCTCAAACTTAACCCTCTGAGCTTCCCAACTTCTGCAATATCTGAAAATTAATAGAAAAAGAGCAGTTCCAGGAAAGGCTCTCAATTTAATAACAGAAAGTGCCTGCCTGTAGAAGAGAACCACGGAAAAACCACCTGACTTAGTTTGATTATAGGGAGAACAGACTAGCAAAATACAGTTTAAAACTCATCTAGTTTCTTTAATTTCCAACTTCAGTCTATGCTGTAAACTTAAATTCTCCTTGAATTAGCCTGCAGTAAAAGGAGAGTTCCAAAACTTCTGTATCTTGAAATGGACCTCATTGCCCTTGAGAACAACATAGGTTTTGTCATCAATTTTATTTAGAGAAGATAAGCAAGTTGTACTGCAAAAATAAAGAGTAAGAGGAGATAGCATTGCTTTCTTTTTACTGTATCAGAAACTGTAATGCAAGACCACAAATAAAAGCCATTTAAACAAAAAGCCAGTTTGGTATAGGAATAAACAACAACAAAAAAATAAGCCTGAATGAAACTAAGCTGCAAATTAAAACGGGCTCACAAACAGGCAACAGCTGTTAATCAAAGCATTCAGCATGGTATAAGAACCTCCCTGCCTAAACCAAGATCCAGATTAACAGTGATTAGTTTAGCTAATGTAAATATTTCTGCAATGTGGTGTTAGAGGTAAGATTTTGGATCTGGAATCCTTACGACTACTATAGTGCACTGTGGAGCACTGTAGTATATTTTTGTCCTCTAGTCTCTTAGAAAGAGAGAAGGAGAGAGATGTTGGGAGAAAGTGTTTACTCTTTTACCATTTTCCGTGGCTCCATTTAAATGCGTGCAGGAGCTCTTCCTCAAGGATGGACACAATGCCGAGTGCCCAAGAGATAAATGGTGAAGAGCAAAACAAATTACTTGTAAAGAAACAACTCTACTGATAAATAGAAGACTAATACTTTTGCAGCATGAGATTGATTTATTTTTTCTCCTGACAGACTTCTAACAAGAAGGTCTTTAAGTAAGGTTTGAGCCATACAGAATACACATTATTTCCTTTACTGAATATACTAGTGGTTCTACAAAGTGGGTGCATTTCCCTACTGACTTTGTGAAGCCTTATCTTTAGGCCACATTGAAAAGAAGTACAAGTCAAGATTACTGATCTTGTAATGATAATTTGCACTCCTTATTTGTACCAAGTGCTATTCTACTGGAGGTTTACAGATGGCTGTTACGTCTACAGCTACAGACATAACAGAAGAGCTGTCCTCTTTGGATTGAGCAAATTTTGCATGAAAATATTCCATCTGACAATGGAAAAAGAACACGAATCTGAGCAACATGGTCTAGTGAAAGGTATCCCTGCCCATTGCAAGGGGGTTGGAACTGGATTATCTTTAAGGCTCCTTCCAACACAAACCATTCTATATTTTGTTCTTTTGCTTTGTAAGAAGCAATGCAAGAGTTACATTTGTCTTTGCAGCTTTCCATCATAAGCATCTATTTTACAAAACAGTGTTTTAAAAATAGGCAGTGTAAGACATTTTCAGTCAAAACACACATATGCGTTTTCTAAAAAGTCCTCACATGGTGTACATGAGTGTTTGTGGAAACCTGTTGTAGTCTGCCCAGACATGATTTAGATAATGCTTATTGATTTCATGGTCTGCAACCAGTTCTATGTTTTGCCTCTCTCCATCCTCATGGAAACTTCCCATTGCTTTCCCACACTACCTTTACTGAAAGGAATGTCCTAAATCTGAGGCTTCATTTTTCATGCAGTAAAATTCAAGAATAAAATCACAGAAGATGTTCAGCCCAAACAGGGTTGGACCTAAGCACTCTTCCTCACTAAGGCAAATTGAGGCCAAGCCAGCATTGCTCACATGAATTGACAGAAAAACAGAGTAGTCAGGTCTTTGGAAATATTTTTTGCTCTTTCTATACCATGAAATCAAGCATGCAATCAAGCCTTGAAGAGAAAGTGAATTTAACACCACTGCTCAGAAACCAAACAGTTTTAAGATGCTAAATGGTGAATTTTGAGGGGTTTTGGCAAATTGAACCATTACAGTTGAATGAATAAAGCTTTCCCTCACTACCAACCACTGCTGTCCTGCTGCTAATTTCTCTTTGACATAATGACTAACTAACAACATGCTTGATTAGAGACCTCCTGGCCCAGATGTGTAAAATACAAGACTAGGGGTAAACAAAATACAAGACTAGGGGTAAACTGCTGTGATGAGAGAATTAATTAATCCTGCAATAACCCCCCCCAAGTTTTGGAGTAGTTTCTATTTTAGAGTGAAACATGAAGTCTTTGAGATTTAGGTGGTAAGAGTCCATAAAAAAACAATTTCAACAAATGGAGTTCTACTTCTATTATGCAGTTCAAATAGGTGTTACTGCTTCCTTTGGAAAAAAAAGTCTAATCTGTAGGGAAATTAACCTCTTGGAGGCATGTCAATATTTTTACAGCATACACTGTTTAAGACTTGCTTGTGTATGATGTATAGCATGGACAGTTAATTTTCCCATAAGTCATAATTCATAGGACAAACAATGTGAGGGATATTAATGGAAAGAGATCAACAAGGTTATTTCCTTTTTGTGACTTTCTGCAGAGTTAAATAATAAGTGAAACTCTTAATTCAGCAAATAAGTTAACTGGAACTATTTTGTCATTGCAGAATTGAATATCGAAGCTTTCCCCTAAAAGTATTTGTGATACTTGCAGATCCTATGCTTCAACAAACTAATGTTGCTTAATTTTATTTCCCCTTTCAATTTCCGTGCAATGGATGTAAATACCAACTGTTTTGAAGAGGAATCTGGCTTTTCTGACAGATCATGACTACACAATTTAGCAGTTTATATGTATTTTTCCCCAATTAATTTCAGGACTAGATTCCAGTTTTATGAACTACTTAATAAACTATTTTGATGAAAAGCATATTCAGTGCTTTACCAGCATTCCCTTGCTCTTTTGATTAATGCAGTAATAGAAATGTTTCCTTTTCACTTTCCCAAGTTCCACATAGACATGTTTTGAAGACAAATTAGCTAAAGGTTATTGCTGCATGAGAACTGCAGCTGTTCTGCAGATGCTGAGTGTCCCTACTTTTCATTGACGCACCAACATTCTCATTCAGAAATAAAACCTATCAGACTATGTCATAGCTTTCATTAGTATAGCTTAATTTGGTGGACTTCTGTTCCAATATGCTTATAACACACTTTGCATTGGATGGGGAAAAGAAAAAAAAAAAAGTATTTTGACAACTTTTATGTTGCATCAGCTGAAATTAAGACACTGGAATAATCTGCAATACCAGATTAGGCTTCCTTCCTATCTGAATACATACATGGTGACTAATGTAGCCAACTCCCCTTTAGAAGGGCTTTGGAAAACGCTGTTGTCCCCATTTAAGAGATAAGAAAGTGGAAGCAGAAGAGTCAAGAGTTTAATCAAGCCCTCACACCAGCTGGTGACCTATGTTAGGCAGGGTAAGAACCAGACAGTGTTTGCATGAGACTCTTGCAACAGAGCTGGTACCGATTGCATAAACAGATGGTAACCCATGGAGCAGTCTGTTTCCAAAATAATACATTTCAGTTCAGTTGCAATTGATTTAAGTAGATTTAAATGAAACCAAAACAGTCCTATTGTCAACAAAAACACAGTTTATTGAGATGAATTTATTAGATGCAGAGAGTTTAGACAGAAAATGTTGATATTACACAGGAGAAGCAGAAGAGGAAACTGAGTTTAAAATGAAGCTTCCCGCCTCCCCCTCCCCCCCAACCCACCATGCTCTCAGTGTATAAGAATAGTTAATTAGGACAAGTCAAAACACAAGTGATCCAAGCTTGACAGCTTTGCTTACAGAGGCCCAATAAGCTTTTCAACTCAGCAAGTGAATTGAAGCATAAAGTAACACTGCATACTATATTCTCTCCCATTTATAGCCGTGCATTAAAATATGCTTCAGGTTATGAAATTTACAGAAAGCTACTTGTTTAGAACACTATAAAAACTGTTCGGTTTCTTAGGCACTAGGAGGAAAATGCCAACGACTTTTGGTTTCACGAGCACTTTTGTATTTCATCCCCAAATTTCAATACAACTTTAAAGGTCTTGTTTCTCTGAGGACATGCTAGAAACTGCTGCTGAAGCATGCTAGTAGCATCACACACCTCATTTCCTATGTAACAACCTATCCTAACAACTTACTTGTCTGACAATTCAGTGAGTTTCCACATGCTAGAATAAAAATCTTGCTTGTCCCAACAGCATCAAATAAAAAAACTGAAAGTGATCAGACTCGGGTGGAGCAGAGTACTACTTGTAACAACATTTTTAATCAGGCAGACTTTTGAACTACAGAACAGGAACAAGAAAAAGACACACTGTTGGCTATTAACTCTTTAGGGTACTACCTTCACTTAAGCCACCTTGTTAAGCCAAACCAGGTTTCCAGTGTCAACCAAAAACTTTTCATAATTTCAACCACACCAGTCTATCTCCCTGTATCATTCCTGTATTGGGTAGCAGGAGGAGGAGGAGGCAAGGCAAGGCATGCTTCCAATGTCAACAGGGACATGATGCTTTGTATGACTAGCAAGGTGATGGGTGTATCTTAAGGGGTCTAACAAGGGCATAAAACCTGCCACAGAAAGGCTCTTAGCTTTGAGACTTCTGCTATTATGTATTTAGCTTTATCCAGGGCTTAACCTGAAATAAAATGTTTTTATGTTATTTACTATAAATCTCTTCAACACTAGATTAACTGAAGATTGATCTTTGAGGAGGACTGGGGAAAGAGTGGAAGCTGCTCTGAACAAATGTTTTCAAATACAGAGATCTGTGAGAAAGAAGTGTGATAAGCAATTGAGATAACAGACTAGGAAACAGTCTGACCTAGACACTCTCAGACCTGTAATAGCTTGGTTTGCCTAGTTTATTTCTTCTGCTGGGTGAGTGTATTATACTGGCAATAACATCAGTTTGCTGCTAAAAGCTAGCCGTGCATTAGGGTATTTCTTAAACACAGTTGTGTCAGCATATATACAAACCCTTTTTTTTTTTTCCAAGTAACTGTATAACATTAAAAACCATACACACAACATATGCACTGCAACACAATCTTTTGCTATTTTAATACATTTGGCACTACACTAACAAGTACACAGAAGGGGCTTGCTTCCCAAGGAAGCTTCTAACCACTAACTGACAAAAAGCAGAACAGAAACTGCTTCAATCATTCTCCAATAATCTTTTCAGTCCTGTACCACATCTAGTTCCTGGTCAAACCCCACAGGTAAACTAGAAATTGCATGTATCTTGTAGAAAGGATTTTAAGTAAGTGAAAAAGTAAGCTTAGTCAACTGAAAAATCTTTCCACTTTAAAACTACCATGCACACTTTGGGATTCACGAAATTTCCCATACATTTGCAGGTTTCCCCTGAACAGCTAACACAAGACAAATTGCAGGCAAAGAGTAATGTACAGCATTGATGTGTGGCAGGTAGTTAACAGACTCTGTGCTCCATCACTTCTCAACTGTCTCATCCCTGAGGATGCATGAAAGCCAAACCACTTTGTCATCTTCTGCTATTGTATTAAAGACAAGAGGGATCAACTGACAGAAGTACCATAGTTGTTGCCTTCTGCTACTCTTTTCCTTCTTAGCCCGGATTTCCTGCAACTGACATCTATGACTGTTCAGCAGCATCTAGCACCTTCTCCCAAGCTGAGACAGAGGAAGCACTCATACATTTCTAAGTAGAGAACCCTCAAACTTAAAAGCTGCTCACATACAAGATGCTAAGGAAGTCAACAAAACCACAGAAAAGCTGCAGTTACCTCAAATAAGTGAGAGGGTTTTTCCAAGATGCATAGAATTCAGCTGAAAACACCTACTCAGTGTCTAGTGTGAAACTACTTTATGACAGTGTTTCTCCACTAGGAGACAAGAAGTAGCCAGCTGTAAGGACATCTGCCCAAATAACCAATTGTCTAATTGTAGCAGAGCTGAACAAGCATTATTAAAACATGCAAATAAAGCCAAGGAACTCTCAAAGTTTGAACCGTATTTTACTTCTCCTAAATATAAGATAAAGACATTTATTCTCATTTCATTAATCAAGTTGACAGCTTTAGGACCTTGCAGAGACTACGTAACAACTTCATGAAAAAGCACTGCTATCCTATAGCCACAATCCAGTTAAGACACTACCAGAAAATCTAGTATTACTGTAACAAATAATGTAGAGACACAATAAAGATGACTACTGGGTTTGCTGCTAAACAGAAGCAACTTCAAAATTTTTGTCCCTCTCTCCCTTTCCTTGCCTTCCACCTGAAAAGCCATGAAAAAAGTTGGAAGTGGGCAAGTGGTATTTTAAAAGGGCAATTGATAGTGACACAGGTGAAAAATTTTCAGAGTGCACTGATAAAAATAAGAAAGAGTGAAGCATAAACTCCAGTGCCCTTCAAAATCCCTTGTGCCAACAAGGCAAGTGTTGATTGCCCTCTGTCACCCTGCAGTCACGTACACACCACTTAGACAGGCCTGAAGCCTTGACTGGCAGTTTATCATAGATCAACTATTTAACTTGATTTTAACATATTTGCATTACAGTCTGTAGCTGGTTAACAGCAACTGTAAGAGCTGAGAATGTGGTAGGTTGAGCGTTCCAGCCAAACTAATGCAAGAGAGGCTAAGGGAGAAGTCAGTATCACAGTGAGCTTGATTAAACCCTTCTTTTTGTTCAGCTGCTTGGCTCCAAACACCTCCCCTGTTTCTTTGGTGCCTGGAGAAGAATCATCAACCTCACTTCCATTAAAGGCCAGAAACAATCTACTCACAAAAACCACCATTTCTCTAATGGGGGACCCAACATAATTCTTGAGCAACTTTCCTCCAAAGCTTTTTTATTTATTTGGAGTAGGCTGTGAGTAGCAAAGAAGAGCAGCAATATGAGCATTTGGAGGTCACACAAAGAAGTCATCACTGATAATCTGACATTTTAGCCAGGCCATCAAAAATACTGTATCATATCTGGCTTTGCTTTCTACCTTGGGACCTTCACAACCCCTTGCAGAATTATTTTTAAGTTCCATCAGCTATTACTCACTCGCTGCCATTATCTGACAATCTTGTGACTTACTTCGCAGTCCAAATGAATGTTAACTGTCACTGTTGTTAGGAAGTATCAGAATACAGAGACCTGTGATAGGTCCAACTGGGACATTTTTGCACATCTTGCAGCCTCAAAGAGACACACAGGTCTGGGTTTTGTTTCTCAGCAGTTGGAAACTGCTTACACAGTATTTGCAAGATGCCTACACAGAACAAAGTCAATTTAGTATTTGCCAGTTTGCTCAATCACAATCTGTATCTATGTTTTCATTAAGGCAGAAATATAGTCCTACAGACTGGCTGATCTGTAGCAATCAACCCCATAACAGAGGTTAAAAAACAACAGGTCCATCGCAAGAAACAGTACAGATACACATATTGATTAGAAAAGAAAACACAACCTATTATTTGTTTCCTACTTCCTTTTCATCACCCACATTTCTTTCTCTTAAGAAAATCTGTGTATGAAGTTTGATTTTAAAACATTTCAGAAGGTATTGAGTATATTTGATCCACTCGAGTTCACACAGCACAACGCAGGGAAAAAAAAAAACAAACTTCCCTACTGATTTGACTGTAAATAGAGCCACTAGGGCAATACCTGCCTAGGAACAATCTCTCCTGTCTACAATTCAAGCATTGGTAAGTACATAACTAACAAAATAAAATCTGAAAACTCAATACAAAGGCATGATAATATAAGGTGGGAGGACACAGAAAACAAACAGCCAGCCTGAAGCTCCATGCTAAAGAACCTGGTGTTTTAAAGAAAAGATCTAGTAATGCTAGAACCAGCAGTGCTGATGAGGGACCTGACAGAATCAAGACAGAAAATAAAGCAAAACAAAGCTCCTTCAAGCCCAAGGCATCCCCTCAGCAGACAGAGCTAGCAAAAATGCAGAGTACATATTGCATGCTTATTTTAAAAGTTCAATCGGCCTCAAAGTGTGGCTCTTCTGAGGATGTCTGTAGCACCAGGTGGTGCTTCAGGATTTTAATTTAACTGAAGAGTGTAACTCTTCCACTTGTCCTGTTACTGCATTCTGTTACATACTAGAGAGCAGACTCAGTTTGTGATGAGCTCAGTTTGGACTACACAAAGCCCAAAGACATACTACTATTCCAACCTACTCCAGGAAGAAATTTAACTACATGTTCCTATGTATTCAATCCATAGAATCAAACAAGTGCCAGGACAAAATAAAACCTCTGCAAATCACAGGCACTGTGATCAGCAGATCTACAGCACCAAAGTGCAAAAGCATTCTCCTTTGCTCCCCAGCTGATTAGATTATTTACTCTCACTTGTAATCCAGCTTGTTTCTGGGTTGTGTATTATTACGTTGACATCTAATTGCACTACCAGCAAGGAAAACAACTGTTCTGAAAGTCAACAGCCTTCAGAGAAAAGCAAAACAATTCATTATGTTTAATTATTCATACATAGCAAAAACAGCTATGTGTTTTTAAAAAGGAAATCTGTACAAACTCATCCTTACACTGTATCTGCACTGGCTACAGAAGGTATCTTGCAAAAACCATATGTACAGTATGAACCAAAGCATAGAACAAGCTGTTGATAACTTGCAAAACTACTTGCATGCCGTGGTCTCTAGAGCAGAGTTTGCCAAAAACACACCTAGTAGCAGAAGGTAACACGTAAGGTAACACAAACATTCAGTTCTAAGGTAACAGAAGGACAGCATACTAGGAACACTCAAAGATTAAGTTCATAACGGGAAAAAGGAAAAGCCCATAGCAGAAAAATTATGGCTTCTGATCGATTGCTATTGCTCCATCAGCAGAGTTGCAGTGTATGCACTATCAGCTTTGTTTAACTATGTTCCAAGAAAGTTCAAACAATTTAATGGTTAAACAGGGAAAAAAGAAAAAAAAAAATAAAAGAAAACACAACAGAAAAGCATGCCTGCTTACATTTTGTTTCCTGTGTAGAAACACAGAGAAAAGCTGTGGGGTAACGCAGCTGGACAGCAGGAGGAATTTCTTCACAGAAAGTGCTGTTAAGCATTGGAATGGACTATCCAGGAAGGTGGTGGAGTCACCATCACTGGAGGCATTCAAGAAACAACTGGACATGGCACTCAGTGCCAGGGTCCACTTGACAAGTTGGTGTTTGGTCAAAGGTTGGACTCTGTGATCTCAGAGGTCTTGTCCAACCCTAATGATTCTGTGCTGCCTGTCTTCAATTATTTTCTAATGTTGCAGAGGCAGTACCCGTAAGTCACACTCTGAGGCATCTTAGTCGGCTGTGGACAGTGGTCCTACATTTTCATCTCAGTTTATAGCTGCTGAATTTAGATGATGCATAACTAAAGACATACATTTTAAAAATCTAGGAACACCTATTTCACAAGTATAAGCCTGAATTTACACTGTCAAGTTTTTATATGAAAAATATTAGAAGCAGTTAACAACTTTGTTTACTTGGCAGTCACTTGTCCTTTGAAAGATGCTCAGCTTTACTTTGTTCAGCCTATGAAAAAGGCTTCGCTTTGAAAGAGACACGTCAACTGGCATTCCAGATAATTAATTCAGTCCCCTATTTATCCACCCCACCTTCAATATCTTCAATGGAAGGGATCAGGACAGTAAAGAGCAAACAAACAAACTCAAGTAAGTCTAGAATCTCATGTATGCATCTCCTGAAGAGCACAAAAAAGGGAAAATATTATGAAAAAGATGCCCCTATTAACTTTACACTGAAAAAAAAATCACTCTACAAAGCCTAAGCAAAAGCCATTATCTCTGTTATATGTCGAACAAAGCATTGAAAACCTAGTTCAAGTTTTTAAGAAAAAAAAACTTTTAGTTTTTCTAGTTTGTCGACTCTCTCAAAAGTATTGCACATAGATTTAAACCTTGAGGTAGCAGCTTGAAATTAAAGCAACACAGCAAACAATGTTCGGAATCAGAGAATAATCTTAAATTTTCTCAAATTAAGATAAATTCCAAGAATATTCAAGCAAGCTTCACCATCTTCAAACACAAACCAAAATCCTGGAAATGCACTTGCAGGTACTTGTGAAAAGTGAAGACATTTTAAAAACCAGGGGAGAAACTACTATTAATCTACTTAACTGTTATTTTCTTTAGCATAAACCATGTGCCATGTATATTCCAGCAGCCATCCTTAAAAGTCTTCTAAAATGTTTGTTCACAGCACTGGTCTTTAAGTCTAAACATTTAGGTTTCTAAAGTTATATCTCATGCCTGTTTAAAGTCTTGTATGCTCTTCAAATAAAGATGCCAACTATTTGTTCTCATACTCAGTATGTTTGCCTGCTTCCCCTAAACACAGGCAGCAGTTTCTCTTTTCATTTTATTGCTGTTTTGAAAGCAACCATTTTCACTCATCTGCAAATGACTCCCTTTCTTTTCACCAGCCTTGATGTTTATCAATGGGAAGCATATCATTTTTCAATGACTTTGGTGGGCAAGCAGAAGATTTCCTGCTAAATAAGATGTGGCCCAGGGTAGGCAAACCTTTGCTCATGTGAATAGACATGAGGGTCAAGAGGGCACCTCCTTGCATGAATAGCTCCTTTATCATTCAAGGTGACGTTTCACAACCAGGATGGAGCAATAAAGAGTAAAAGTAAGGAACCGGAAAAGAGGAAATGACTGAACCACCTTATATTTGGTTCAGTCTTCCAAACTCCCTCCTACAGCAGTGGATAAAGGTATCATCACTGGATCCCTGCTTTGCTGCCCTTCCTAAAGAGTCCCAGGACTTAGGGCCACTAAAACAAGTGGCAATGACAAGCCATAGAATTCTATCAACAGACAAAGCTGGCACACTATTTTTAAGATCCTACAATGATGATAAATATGATATAGTGACATTAATACTAACAATGTTAATTTCTCCACATATTCCAAAGAGTTATGAGACATTTCCTAAGTTATTGTACATAGAGATGGGAGATTACACAGCTCCTTGTGTCAATACACAGTTGTGGCTGAGGGTCTTTGGAGGCTTAAATAATGTGAATAATCTGGCATCTCAGACACATTTATATCTGAGCAATCAGCTCTACCCAGAAGAACGTGGACAGGCAGAAACCAGCCTATACAATGCCCAGGGTGAGTCACCTTTAAAATCAGGGTCTACATAACACTACTCTGACAAGTGTTTAAGTACTTTACCTCTTACAGTTATGATAGTATGGTACTCTCAAAAATCAAAAGCAAATGGGTTCTTCACACAAGAGACTCCTAAAAGTTGTTTTTAAGCAAGTTTATTTTTAGGCATTTCTCAGGATGGAAGGAAAAGGCTTTCTTTTTAGCATATCCTACAATACTCAGCTTGTAAATTTCTGCAAGTGTGTTAAACACATTTCAATAAACATTTATTGTGGTGTATTTCTACTGTAATGCATTGTGAAATTTTTATTACAGAATATAAACTTTAGACAGTATTTGACCAAATACAGCCCACTTAATAATCAAACTGTTGGTACAGAGATGCTGGTCTGTGTGAGCTGAGAATCTGTGCTGATAACCTACTTGTCTTTTTAAGTGCACAAGATCAATGCTACAGATCTGGCTTTGTAGTCATTCCACACAGTTTCCATTGCACTTACAGCTATCATTAGGCTCAAAGGAACACACGAGCTAACCTGGGTGGGGAACAAGGGCAGCAGAGAGACCGGTCTCTGAATAAGTCAGTCCTTGTCACCTTTCAGGCTGCTTCTGGAAACAAAATTGGTACTGTTAGTTCAACTTGAACACTTCTTGGCATCCTTTCATTTTACCAACACCCATTTTAAATTCTACAGTTGGTGATATTTGCTGAAGAACTTTATCCAGTATGTTTTAAATGAGGGTCTTAAATAGAACATCAGAGAAGTAACAGCAAAGCTCCACATGGCTCTGTAAAGTCACATGAGTATCAGTGGGGACCAAAAACGGAGTGAAAGAAAAGACTTCAAGATGAAATCACCTATTAAAAAAAAGAGACAACAGCAGAAAAATGAGTTAAACCATGCAAAATCCCAAGAACAAGTTTAGGGAGTCCTTGGAAGAAGCTAGAGGAAGAGGCTCAGACGAACAAGCTACAAGTGGGGATGAGGATGGGTGGGGAGATGTTAAAAGCCCATTTTTCAAATCAACGACGTTCTGGTTGTGAACAGAGGATAAATTTGGAGGTTTAACAAGAGAAGAGGATGATCAGGATTTGAGAAAGAGATGCTAGCAATGCTTTAAAGATTCGGCAGAACCCAACAGAAGCAGCACTGAGTGGCTGAGAAAGGATAACTACAAAGACTGTTTCTGATATACATTTACAGCTCACTCAGGACAGAATCCTGACGTCCTTACATGATTCCATCCCCATCAGTTAGCTTCAGCTAGGTTAGATTTCACCCTGCCATTGTCCTCTGTCAGATAGGACACACTTCCCTCTTTCCCATCACTTCTTACATAGAAGTTGAATACGAACAGGCACAAAACTACAAGTCTAGAAGAGAGCAGGCAGTAAAGTTTGCAGTTACCAATAAGAGTGAAATAAAGGCATTTACATTTGAGCTAACCTGAACTTAGGATGACAACAGAATATCTATGTGGGATCATCAGACTAGCAAGACTGGACATGGAAAGTAGGATAAGATTGGAAGAAGTGCAGAGGGAAACCTCAAACCACGTATGATACTATCAGCAGGGACTAATGCATTGAAGAGGAAAGGCCCTCCACATTTTTTCATTATCATCTTGTATTTTAAGGAAAAAAAAAACAAAACAAAAAACCCCCAACTTTCTGCCACTTCAGGATTCATTGTGATATGCATCATGGGAAAAAACAACCAAACATAAAACCCAGTAATGATTTACCAACATAATTTTCATAATAAATTGAGGCAGAATGTAGATTCTGCATTATGTCTGCAGCAAGTTAAGCATGCCAGGCACATCCCAATCCAAACAATGTTTTTTTCCTTGAGGACATTAAAACAGGTTTGGGATATAATCTAAAGTAAGATTTCATTAAGACTCCAGAACAGCAAAAACATACTCCAAACACATAGCATGTCTTTCATTTTCCAACATCTCTATAGTTTCAAGTCTCTATCCACCTCTATTCCACTAAATACCACAGACACTTTACAAGGCACTAAGATGGGAACAATAAGGACACTGCCACCAGAAAGCTCTGCTATCTGAAGCAGACAGAAGGAAGCCACCAACCGAAGAAAGGGAACTTTAGCCACAAACTTTTAGGATAAAGAATCTATACTCTTCCAAGCTTGCATAGTATTGATTACACCAAGAAAACCAATGAGCTACTTTGCCATTCTTTTGTATTTGAGCATTTTAATAGACTTTTAGTGAATTTGAAAATAAAATAATTTTTAAAAAATCCAAACATAATGAACAGAAAATCTACTCGGTATAAACATTTCTGAAATAAAAGTCCCAAATGGCACACTCTCACCACTGGAGTCCCACATATCTGGGCAGCCCGTGTTTCATAGTTCACCACTGCTTACCACGACATTTTAATGGATTCCACATCCATAAAAAGGCACTAAGTTTACACTGCTCTCGGATTTAATACACTCTATCGATTAAGAATTAGGTTCGAAGAGCATTCTGCCAGATGAGCGAGACAGGACAATTATCAACTCCTTATGCCTTGGAAAAAAGTCAGTCTCCTAGAGTATAACAGCGCAAGAGTTGCGAGCATCCCTCCGTGCGAGCCGTGCGTGCATCCTTTCCCCTCGTTACCCCGACTGACCTGCGGGACCCCCAGGCATCTCTCCAGCATTTAGTAAGGGAAGAAATAAAAAAAGAGAAAGGGAAGAAAATCAGACCAGACACAAGAGGATCGAGACACTTGGCTTCACCTTCCCTTCCTCTGAACACAACATCCATTGAGGCAGAAGGAACCACCCCGGGTGCTATAAAACAAGAGCCGCATTCACGGGCGCCGGGCTGAGCAGCGGGCGGGAGCACGCTCCGGGCGGCACCTCTGGGCCAGCCAGCTGAAAAACAACCTCTGGCTTCTTTAGGACTCAGAGAGAAAGAGAAGGTAACGCGGACCCATTTAAAGGTTCCATCATTAAGTAGTTAGGAAAGATTAAGAGGTTTCCCTACGCTCCCGCTCGAGGGACAGTTTTTCGGCACCGGGCTTCGTGAAGGCACAGACACGGTCGGGCTGTGCCGGGTCCCGGCTGGCTCCTCAGCTCGCCCGCCCACGGGCGCGGGGTTTTCCGCTCCAGAGCGCCCGGAACACCTGCTGCCTCTGCTGCCGCCGCCGGCACCCCCCGGCCCCAGCCCCGGTCCCCGCCCCAGCGGCGCTCGCTGTACCTGCAGGATCCTGTCCAGACCCTCTTGGCCCAGGCAAGG
>VXBC01013192.1:1362398-1560017 GCA_013399945.1 Ploceus nigricollis
GGCGGGCGGTCCCCGCGGCCCGGGAGGGTGGTGGAGGAGTCTGGCCATCGCCCGCTCCCGAGGGGCCGCCTGGGGGAGGGGGAGCGAGACCGCGACCTCCGTTTTTCCCGCCCTGCCTGCCGGGAGCCGGTGTGGGGCCGAGAGGGCAGCCCGGCCCTGGCCTCTTCCCCCTGAGTGCGGTTGGCCCCTGCGCCCGCAGCCGTCCGTGCGTTCCTCTCCGTGTTTTCCCCAGAGTCAGGGTAAGAAGGGGTAACGTCGCTTAGTTTTATTTTACTTGTTCCCTCGTGCCGGCAGGTTCAGCGGAATTCCTCGTTTTCGACGCCAGGAGGCTGTGAAACGAGCTCTGTGGCTTTCCTGGATGCGTGGAAACGTGAGGGGAAGCTGAGCAGGAGCTTTGAGGAGAAAAGATGTCCGTCCGCAGATTTCACCCCTTCCCTGAGACGTCCACACGTGCGCATTATAGATCATTAGGAGCAGAAACTGCATCTCCATTTCTTTCATGCCTTTGGTACCCTCAATAAATATCGCTATGTCCCTGTCTGTGTATTTGGGAGGGAGGGAGAAACACCGGGTAGTGATTTTCCATAAGATGCTCAAAACATCTTCTAGGCTGAAGCTCTCTTGAAGCTCACCCTGTTTGTGAAGCCTTCTCCAGGAGCCGCTTACAGCCACGACCAAGCCCTTGCCCCTCCGTGTTCGAATGGGGCTGGAAATGGGATTAAATGGGTCAGGGAGAGATGCAGTGATGTGTTCTGCACACTGGCAAAGTGCTTCTGGTGCGGACACGGTTCACCTTACAAGCATTATTTTTGAAAGGGTAACTTGTTTTCTTTCTCCTTCCGCCCCCACAACAGGAAGTAAACACTCAAAAAATAGAGTAGTTCATATCAACTGCATCAACACTAAGAGATTTGGGTGTATAGGTACTCAGTTGGAGTACGCAAACTAAAAGGCTGAGATAAGCCCCTGCAGACATAGTTGAAATGGGAAGAGGGGGGAATGGAGGAGAATGGGAAAGACAAAGGAGAGGGGTAGAAAATATGCCAGAGAGTATGAGAAAACAAAAAGGAGAGCACATACATGGCAAAGGAACGTGCATTGTTTAGAAGGTATATGGAGATACCTATATTAAACTGAATCCGGCCCAACGGATGCTCCTGTGATATTGCCCCCAGGAAATTACATGGTCCTTAAGCAGTCCTTCCTACTAATGTATATGGTGCTCAATAAAAATAGATCTGCAAGAGGTTCCTAGCAGCCTAAAAGCAGGACTGGAGAATCCACAAAATCCACAAGCACATTAAGTGATCAATCTTTGCATGGTATTTTCCAGTTATTTAAAAGAAGCATTAAAAAGAAAAAAGGATTTTCAAACTGCAGTAGTTAAAAAAAAATATTTATTTATACTAGAGGAAATAGCAAGAAAAAAGCATCATAATAAACATTTTTAAAATGTCATAAACTATGCTAATTTTTTTATTAAGGGAAAATTGGGGGATGCTTCATGAAGTTGAAAGGCTGTAATTTCCTTTTAATTAAAAGGAAAAGAAGAATTTCATGATGCACAATTACCACATGAAAATTATTCCCAGGTGTTATCACTTGGCCCAAGACCTTTGCAAAACTTGAAAAGCCATTGGCCACAAATTAATAATGTGAGCATCTGTCATTGTCTCACTCGCTGATTTAAAAGTAAAGTTAAAAATTGTATATTAGTACTTCTGGCAAGTGACTGAAAGAAGTGAAGAACTTTCAGTAGGCAAATTATGATATAATTTTCATTTTGGTGCTCTTGCACCTTCTTCTGAGTCACCTGCAAGTGGTTAGGTTATTCCGACAGCAGCAGCAGTAGCCTGACACGCTACAGCAATGCTGCACTTATGTGTTCCTGACCCTGAACATCTGTGCTTTGTAACTGACAGGTATTTGATTAAATTTTGAAACTGTACTCTTCTCCATCTGTCTTTAAGTCTCTAAAGGCCCATTTATTCATTGAAACAGTATCTTAAAGGCACGAGGAATGACACGAATGACCCTGAACCCACTGCAGTTACAGAGCACAGACAAGAGCAAAAACACTTTCAGGCATTTTACAGAAAATTTGTGATTTTGATTCAACATTTCTACTTTCCACTCTAAACTCCCAATCACTGATTGCATAATTAGTACTCTCAGTAACTGAGTCAGTCTGTATTTAAAAACAAACAAGCCTGTAAATCACATACCATTTTTCCCTGTGTTGAAATGCTCTTGCACTTGTTAGACTGTCTCCTTGTGTTTCTCTGGGTTTAAAAGAGGTGAGCCTGGTAAGGAGCAACATCCAGAAGAATAGTTTATTCCCCAAGGAACCATAACCAGCTACTCCTGCAAGTAGAGGTGATCCACTGAGTAGCAACAAACTTCAGGCACTCAGATATTTCACTTTGATTCCATTGTCTTTTGCAGAACAAATTACAAGTTATACTTTCACGTTGCTGGCCAAGTAGTGTGGCAAGAAGGAATGTTTTGTGCAGCTGGCCTCTCTTTGCACCTCCTGATCTAAAATGCTTCTCCTGACCTCAGAAAAGATCCTATATCCTTTTATTCATGGCCCTTTTCTCCTCTTTGTTTCCCTTGGATTAAACAGTACCCCTATTGTCAACCCACAGCACCTGCCACATAGGCCCCACAGCTTTTCATGCTAGCTAAGTTAATCAAAAGGCTGGGGTTATTCACTCACAGGCTTTTAAATCTCATTAAAAATCAAGGGAGAAACAGCAGAAAGCACTGTGGTGAGCAATACCACAAGTATCAATCATTTGTATTATTTGCATAGGACATTATTTCAGGCTGTCCAGTCCAAAAGGAAATCTCTTTCATCCAAGCTGTATGTCTAAGACACATTTGCTGTACAGATGTTTCCTAGGACAGCCTGGAATGAATGAATAAATGTCAGAAAATGTTTGAGATGGAGCAAGTAAAAGACATTATTTGGGCAAAAGAAGCCTGTCATGGAGTGGCAAAGACTGCATGTTATACCAGGTATGAACTATGGGTCTCTCTTCAAGCCTCTGCCATTTTTCACTTAGAAGCCTATCTTTGTGTGGTTGATGACTGTTCTCAATGCCTGTCAACTCTGCATCTTTCATTTATTTTTTAACTGTTGAAATTTAGACACCTCCAACGTTGCCTTCAAGTGTTATGCATACAGCCATGGATGGTTTAACTAAGTTGAGGGGTGCCCTGTCGTGACTATCATGAGCAGTTTTGCTTCTTCGATGCAGTCCAATGCACACAGAGAGAGTAAGGGTGGTCTGCAGATGATGCAGAATTTTATATGAGGCATTTGTGGAAAGTTCAAAAATTTTCCATGGGATTGTTCATACCTTTTGGCTTAAGTATTTACAAAAGCACATTTTATTCTCTGGATGTACAGTAACACATAGTAAATCATAATAAAAATAATAAAAAACCTTTACCAAAACAACCTGCATACCACTGCAACAGACTTCTTTACCCATGGGCAGATAATGAGTGAACAAACACCACATGACAGATGTTAGTCATGCTGCTTAATGAATAACTGGTGATGAGTACAATACCTGTGTGGAATGGCTGTAATATGTTCAAGGAAAAATATGCATTTGGATCATCTGTTTTTCACTGAGGTACCTGCAGTGCTCTAGAGAAATGTCTTCATCAGGAAGAAGCCTAGGTATCAGGAAGAAGCCTAGATATTTCAACAGTTTTTCTGCATCTGTTTCCCTGACTGCCTTGTTCCTCAGCCATCCATAACAGTCACTGGATGATTAAACATTTTTCCTTCAAAATATTTTTAAAAGAAATACTCTGGCCTTCTCTTTCTCTTCCACCATGACCTCACTGGTAGTGCCAGAAGCTTTATGGCAGTCCTTCATGCTGACATTCATGTCAGTGATTTAAGCATTTCAGAATACAGCTCTACAAAAAAAGACTGACTTGTACAATGTCAGTCCTGGACTGGCTTTTACCACCATGATACCCAGAGGATATTACTCTTCTAGATAGTATGCTCAAGGATAGCTGAGCACCATGGTAACAGAATCAGTGAATATGCAACAATCTGTTATTTTGTTAGATAAAACATCACTGTCAAGTCTTATTTTTGGGTCATTAAGAAGGAATTAAATTTTATTTGTGTATAGTAGTATGGATGAATGTTTGCCCATCGTCCTGAGACTTGTTTCCCAAACCAGCTTAATTCAACTTTTATCAGTCAGGTGTCATGCAGTTCATGCAGCACATACCTTCCCCAGTGTTACTGCCTGAATGCGGCAGTGCTGGATTACAGGGGGGAATTCAAGGAGCTGTTAGCTTCTCCCATGTCCCAGCTGGTTTGCACAGCTGTGTGTCTGTGTGCCAGGTTGTGCAATGAAGGGCCTTGTATGTGACTGAGCAGCTCCCAAATCCAAACTGGGCTCCCTTCCATGCACGGTGTGTAGCACTCACGTTTTGTTAGTCAACATGCCGGAAGAGCTGTTCCCACCTAACTCTTCCCTTTATAGAAAAAAGTCTGCACATTAATTTTGGAAGCGGGAAAGCAGAGGGAAGGTTGATGGCTTTTTTTTTCCCTCTTGGGTGAATAGAGCCTCGGGGATAACAAATGAAGATGGCTATACACCAAAAAAACATTGAAAAGGATCATATTTTTATCATCTGTTCTCCAGTTCCAAACCCTGCAGCAACAGCTTGTGAGGTTAGATTGGGTCTTACCTAGGGAAAGAAAAGATTGAGTAAGTGAGAGAGTTGGCTACATGCAGTTAAAGGAGTATGGATTTTTAAGATTTTTGTTTCCTATGGACACCAGTTGCTTTTGTGCTTGGTGTCCTGGAATGAAAGAATGGTCATGGCCCATGCAGTCTCTATGTATGTGCCTCTGCCTTATGTGTTTAAAGAGGTTTTGGAAGAAGACAAGCAAAGGCCGAGCACCAACTCCCACAGCTGTCCTGCAAGTGAAGGGCTTGCAAAGCTGTTAGTGGCTTTTAACTTAAGCTTTGTACCCTCCTAGACCATCATCAGGAGAGGTGTTAAGAGAGTTTAGAGGAACTTGGATTTCAGTGTGTTACTGCCTTCCAGTGGTGCCTCCCACATGCCAAAATTCAGTGTAAAAGTAGCAAGCAAATCCAGGTGACTTGCAGATATGACTCTTGGGAGGTAACTTGGCACAAAAGTGACTGGATTAGAGCATCAGAAAAAGTCCACCTGGTCTGGTGCTTCTGTCAACAGCAGGACTGTTGTCATTGCTCTAAGCATATAAGCTGCCTGCAAGTCCTAACTTCCAGGTTTCATGGTGAACACCATGCTCTTGGCTCTCTGTGACTTTGTAGGGATGTGTGTATGCATTATCACAGTCAATTGCAAGACAACCCATGACTGAGGTGGAAAAGCAAGTTGGATGCTGGATGTTTTCCTCCTGTTGTGTAGCACCTCAGCAGTGCTCTGTTCATCATTCTGTCTCACAACTGGAACACAGTCCAGGGAAACTGAAGAAGCAGTGAGTGAATGGAAGCAGACTCAAATTGCCCATGTTGCTGCTCTCCTTTGGGAGCTCATGTTGCTGCTCTTCTGGTAGCTCAGGTCAGACTCACAATGGTGCCAGCAATGAGGTTTGGGGGAGGCCTGGCAAGAAGCAGAGTTGAGGAAAGGCAGAGAGTATAAGAATAGACAACTCCTAACTATACCTGTGCATCTGCAAAAATCTCTGAAGCAGTTGGGAGAGAAAGAGAGAATATGGGGGAGGGAACACTGAGCCCATCAAGATAAAGGGCTGTGGTGCTCTCTAAGGGCATCCAAACAGAGGTGAACATCCTAAATTTTTTGTTCATTCAAGAGGACCATCTGAGGCTGAACATCCCCAGGGAATACTGCATTGCCAACATGGGTTATAGAAACTAATGGTTAGCAGCCTGTTAGAGGTTTCACAACTCATTTCCTTTGAATATTAGTTAATTCTTTTGCCAAAGAGAGGCGAAAAGGGGGAGGAGGAGGAGGAAATAAAAACTAAATGGGCTAGTTCATTTATTTTATAAGATCAAGTCAATAAGCAGATGGGTGAACTCTGCAGATGGCATTGCTTCAGTCAAGACAGAAAATTCAGTGCTTTCCCTGCATGTGTTTTTTTTGCAAGATTTCTTTGGAACAAGGAAGTGTATGCAAATAATGAGACCAATCTGCAAATGCTCATTCAGCTCAGCAGCCATGAACTCTCACTGACTGTGGGTACTTGTAACAATAAAGATTCCAGGCTGGGGAGCCTGCTTCATATTCTGCACTTGCTTCATTACTCCCTACTCTCATCCCCAATCTTTTGCAATTCAGTGGCAAGCAGAGTTAATAAAGGTGTGTCTGTGATCCTATAAAGCAATTTGCATCATCATCTTTTGTGATGAAATTTTCACAGGGGAAGGAGGAGCAGTAGCATTTTGTCCAAGTAAAGGTTGCCCTGGCAATATACCAAGAAGCCTGAAGCCCTTAATTTTCCTAAGAGAGATTTGATTACCGCAGCCCATATCTGAGTGCAGAAATGTGTCCTGCAGAAACTACACTCCCCCACCCCTTCACTCCCCCTTTTCCAAGATAAGTCTAAAAGTAGTCTGGATCTTACAATCTTGCGTTACTGCCACTGTGTAACATGCACATGGACAAGCTTGGGCTGCCTTGCTGAAATTACTGTACTAGGTCTACAACAGATCACAGATCTGCCTCTGCCCTACCAAAAACATCATTTTCCATAGCTGGGTTGAAGAAACTGCTGCTTTTACTAGAGAGAAGTGGCCAGTTGACATTAACTGTGTTGTATGTTTTTTCAGTGTGTCTATTATAAACAAATGACAATGCAACTTCCATTTTGGCTAAAGAAACTGATAATTGACACAGAGCTATTAGTCTAAGCCAGATAAATAAATGAGCTGTTGGAGAAGTCTTTCTTCTGCTGTGCTGCCTAGTGCAAATACAGCAGCCTTGCTTAATAAAGGAGGCCTCATTTAGTTCTGGGCTTGTCTCAACACTAGTCTTTTACAAGCACTTTGGACAAGATCATTAATCCTGCATGTATCAACTGAAGACATGCCTCCCAAATTTCCTTCTAATGTTGAGAAAAGACCTAGTTACACAACTATATCTTAACTAACACATATCTATTCTCAGCAGTGGGAAGTGAGTTTTTTTGCAGATATCAGAGTGTACAAATGCCTTGTATGACATTTAGAGAGATTAAATTCCTTAGCCCCTCTCTATACCTGGACTGCTTGTAGGGCATGCTGCTTGGAAAACATGGGAAGATTACAATTTGAATATCTATTATCATGATAATGTTGTGGAAATCTGACAGCTGTTAGCAGAGCAGTGTGGTAAGGACATTGCTGGGGTTCATAGGTAAAGAAGAGGGGATTTTTATATCTGCCATTAGTACAGAACAGTGGGAGAAGCTGCTGTGGTGCCTCACTGGCAAGACACAGTGGGGAGGCTGCTACTGCCATAAGCTGGGCACTGGAAGAAAGGGTGGGATGGAGCCTACAGGAAGTGTTGTGCGGACTGGCTGCCATGGGAGGCCTTTGCTGGCCATATTGTGGGCGACAGGCCCACACTGATACTCCAGCAACACATACTCCAGCTATCATTTTTATTTTCCAGAAAAAAGTTGGCTTTCCTGTCTGGGGTGACTAAATTAAAGTGTTTTTTTCTCCATTTAACCTTGATGCAAACTCATCTGTTTTTCAACAGAGATTGCAAGTTTTAAGATGCAATTCAAATCTGAACCTTTCCTTATAGTCCCCACTGTGTGGAGAATTCCTCTGAGTTTGGAAGTTTTCCACGTTAGAAATCTAATATAGTTTACATTGATCATGGTTTGGACATAAAGCTTGAATTTGGTCCTATGTGGATAGAAGGATTGAATATCGTCAAACAGTGGTGCAGAGATAAAAAGAAAGGAAAAAGTAAAAAGGCCTTGAATAATATAAAATATGGGATCTAGCACTGCTAAAAAGAATCTTGTGGTCTTTTCATATGTGACTTTCGCAGTTCAGCATAGGCTTTTCAGGACAATTGAGTACCCACTTCAGGACCAGGGAGCAGAGGTAGGGAAGAGCTCATAGCAGCACCTTGACAGCTTGCCAATGCACACACAAGCACTACGCACCTTTCAGTTAGTCCCTGCAGTGAATTATGTTTTCAGAATAGCAAATAACTTTAGACTGTAACACTGTCCAAACTGTTCCCCCATATGCACTCATTTTCCAAAGAATACACTGTACTGTGCAGTAATGAGTGTGTTCAAATAACAATGGAAAGAATGACTCTGATATTCTCCTGAACTAATTTCAAAGCTGCATATCCAGTTCTCTGCCTTTTTTGGTCAGTCTCTTTACACCATTTATGCCTGCTTTTAAACAGACTGGTAGAAGAAGAGATTCCAGCACACCTGATCCGTCTTTTAAACTCAGCCCCACAGAAAGGCAGATATTACACAGCCATAGCTCCCAGTACATTTTTATTTCCTAAAACTATGCAAATTATGTGTTGGTAAGGTAGGTAAAACTGATTGTAGGAAGTTACACGTGAACTGGAATGCACGGCACAAAAAGTCGTATCTTTCTGTAACACTAAGTATTGTCTCACATATGAGAGACAATATATCAGAATTCACAAATCCTCTTTTAGGCACCTGTAAAAAACCACTGAAACCAACATGGGCCACCTGTGATGTGCAAAGCCCTCAGCTGAAACAGTCACATTCACAAAGCTGAGCTATGAAATCCTCTATAATAGAAAGTCCTCCGGACTTGAAAGATTTATTATTCTTCTGGGGGCAGTTTTAAGCATATAACTTATTCCCATTGAGCTCTGGTCTCATACTCTGGTTCTTCTCATGGTATCTTCTCTATGGCTAGTCCTGCAGCCAGCTTGTTTTCCAGCTGGATGAGCTGCCTCTGCTGTAATACCAACACTAGCTGGGCCAACAGGGAAGACAGTGGAATCAGATACATATATAGGATAACAATAGTAATACTGTTACTATAATAACAGTATAGAATTACTAGAATAGGAATATTCTTTATTCCTTATACTGACTTTCTCCCTGAAGGACCGTGCACCGCACAATACTAAGTGAATTTCAACCCTGTGTACAGAGCCAGCACATGGTTTCTACAACACCTGACTTCTCTTTAATGCTCAGGTTGGCTCTAAGTGGGAAATAACTCTTGTTACACTTCTGCACATAGGCAAATTTTGATTAAAGACAATGAAAGATTATTTAGGAAGAGTGAAGATATTTCTTTCTTCTTCTTCTCATTCTGGAAAGGACCACCGAAGCCCTTCTGCCTACTGAACTATAAAGAACAAAGGTTGCAACTAATAAGGGGGAAAGGGAAAGGTTTTACACCACCACTCTGTCCTGTTTGAGTGGTCCATCTCCATATGTTGTTCATGCTTGGACACTGCAGTTTCTATTCAGAAATATTCCTGTTTGAGCGTCTGCCTTGTGCGTTAGATGGTGCCTGGCACAGGGCATTGCTGTGCTGTGAAAGCTGAGCACAGGGGCTGTGAGGACATGGGTGAAGTGAGTGACATGAAGGACAGGAGTGAAGTTCACCAAGTGCACTTGCTGAACCAAATACATTGCTTAAAAAATAGTGTCTTGGAATAAGACAAAAAGCAACAAGCCTTTGGAAAAAAGACAGCTGATTGGAAAACAGACAGCCCAATTATTCTTTCAGACATTCCATTTATGTAGGAGATGGATAGAAGCCCTCCAAACCCCTAGAATCCTCCAACTCTTGCAGACAGACAGGTCTCCTTTTAACCGTTGTCCCAGATGTATTTCAGCCGCAATAAAAAACAAGTCTGGCTCAACCCTTTGCAGACCTCTGAACTGTCAAAAGCCTGGAACAGCGAGACTCTGGAGCGATTGCATCACGTGAGAGGGGAGGAGGTCAGAGGGAATCATCGCTTGAGAATGCATGCCCACATCTCAGCTCCTAATCCTGGTCTGACACTGGGCATGTCGGATCACGCGTGGAGGAGATGCACAGGGCATGCCACTGCTGGCAGGTGCGTGCTGTCTAACAAAGTTGCTTTGAATGCTGGCCCCTGCAGGTTCTCCTCCACCTGCTCCAGCCCCAGGCTGAAGAGCTTCCTCTCCACAGCCGCAGTGCTGGCAACGGCTCCTACCTTGGGGATTGCTACTGGCAGGGATGGACACAGGAGAATGTTGCTACTGCAGGAATGGACACAGGAGGATGGTGCTACTGCAGGGATGGGCACAGGAGGATGGTGCTACTGCAGGGATGGACACAGGAGGATGCTACTGGAAGTGGAAGAGTGGCAGCAGAGGGAATCTCACCCAACTTCTCTTGGCATTACCAAAGGATCATGCCATTGCCTTCATAACTGCAGAAATACTGATCAAGGCTGACTTTTCCATTCAGAAACAGAGAAATTTCATCCAGTGAACTATGTATTTCTGGGTGTTATTTGGCTTGCCAAATGGTTGCAACCTGTCAGCCTTCAGTTTCTTCCTACCAGATCAGCCCAAGGCCTGAAAATGCTGTGTCTTGTATCTTATTGCTGAAACATTGGTTTGTGCATGCTTGATTAGAGAGGTTCTGTAAGGAGAATCTGTTACATAGAGGTTACTAAGCTCCTTGTAGCTTCCTCACACAGCAAATGTGTCCTTTCCCCTAGAAAAACATTGAAATTATCAAGGGATTGGCATATGTTAGGGAACTAAAAAAAAGAATTATAGCAAGAAGGTCAGAGAATATACAAGTTCTTTGGGTTCCTGTGGTTTGCAGCCAAAGTTCTGAAAAGCACTTCTGTTCAAGGACAGAAACTGTGGCTCTCTGTACTCTCAGAAGGGTGTCAGCAATTGCAGAAGTGTGGAAGAGGAGAGGAAGTCTCCTGGCGCCAGCTGAAGGAAGGAGGAGCAGTGGCATGAAGAGTGCTCTTTTCTTTGCTTCAACTCACAAAGAAAAGAGGAACCACCAGCTCTGCCACTAAACCACCAGGTCTCTTTTCTGTGCTAGCAAGATCCTCCTCCCAGCCTCTGCTTCAATTTAAAATTTTCTGTCAGAGAAGTAAATGCAAGTGCCCCAGGTGAGAACTAATTTGTATTACAGAAAATGAATGGAACCCATGGAGTCAGGAAAAAAAATTTTAAAATGGGCTGAGTTTCATTGCACTCACTTCTATCTGAACTTGCTGAAGTTCAGATACATTCAGAACTGGAGTTTTGGAGCAGACTCATCTCTGTTGTCAACTCACTTATCCTCTGTTGTTGTGGATTGTTTATCACAAAATAGTGTGCGCAAGGTATCACTCCAGCTGAAAATGTGGAAAAATTAGTTCTGAGTGCAGTGGTTGTAATAATTTTTGTTTAAAATTCTTTAAATAATATGCTTAAGAAAGCTGAGGACAAGTATGTGTGAAGATATACTGCTTAAAATACTCAACTTTAACCTTATCGGTCTGCACATTTGTACAGATAACCACATCATAAACTCAAGCACTCTTAGATTCAAACTAGCTGGATTCATCAGGAACTCTTCAGCTGTGGACAGAATATATTTCAGGAAGTTGGAAGTAGTACAAAATAATCATGGTCTAAAAAGGCTTTTGCCCCATTCTGAGGTGCAGAGCAGATTTGGCTCAAAAATACACTATCGGAAGCTCTTTGAATTAATGTAATAATAGAATATGGTGCTTTTCTTTCTTTTAACTAATAGTGTCCAAATAATTTTAAAGTATTATTTAGCTCTAGCTACAGGTCTCAGTTGTGGGAATGTGTTCTCACAGGCAGCTGTGGTATGGTCATGTGATTTACCTGATTCACAAAATTTAAAAACAACAAAAAACAAAGAGTAAACAAAAGGAGGCAGGGACAGGGAAGCAAGAAAAGGGTCAGGGAATCAATCCAGATTGGAACGAAAGTTTTGCCTCCTATTCTTGCTGGACAATATTCTCTGTCACAATTATTCTCACTAATTTATCTGACCTACAGGATGTCAATCATGACACACTCTCATGATTCTATGCAATGTTATTTTTGACATTTTTTATTTACTTCCTTTTTGACCACTTACCAGGTTTCTTCACAGAGGGGTAATAAAGTCTACCCTCAGAGAAGCCCAAACTGTATTATTGTACTCCTGGAAGAGTTTCTAAACCCAGCTGCTACTCAAACATTAGGATGGGCTGTATCTGTCAGGCCATCCCTTTTAATTTTCCCAAGCATTGGATGTTTGTGTCGTGCTTTACCTGCATGTAATTGCAAAGAAACAATTGAAATATGCTTTAAAAGACAGCCTTATAATACATCTCTGTGTTGTTACTCAAGCGAGGTTGCTTCAGTTTCTGGCTTGTCACAAGAACCAGCCATATAGGAAATGTATGGGCCTTTTCACATGAGAGAAAATTAATACTGGGAACTTTGTAACTAGGAAGATGTTGGGAGATGTGCACCCGTTAAAGTCTCTGACTAACAAATCAGGGAAATGATGGCAGACCACTGGTTACTGTGAGAAAGATGCTCTTGCAGTTTCCCCACCCAGTAAAGGCTGGGTCTAAATGTTTGTTGTCAGTTGCTAGAGAGCCTGTAACTTGACATAACCGGGTGCTGATGTCAGGGCTTCAGGACTAATACTGAGCTAAGATCTTGTCAGCATTTATAGTTAACCTTTTTATTACAGATAGATGGCACAAAGGAAACTTAAGTCAATATTTACCTCTACTGTTAAAAGAAAGGAGAAGGGAAGAGAACAGTTAGTGGCTTCAGGAGGGCTTGATAGCCAAAGACTAGTGTCCTTGTAAATCTGATAAATAACAGACAGTCCAAATTTTTGTAAGGGTTCCAAGGTTTCCTGTAGGATTCCTTTAGATAAGAATTTGAAGGGTGCTGGTTACTTCCAAAGGTACGTTCCTCTCTCAAGGTCTAGCATATGGGGAGAAACAACTTTAAAACAGAAAGAAGGAACATATGGGGAGAAGCAGCTTTAGAAAAACCCTGAAAACCCAATAAACCAACTAGTACTTCTTTGCATAGAGATGGACTGTCTACACTCTCTTAGAAGAAGCCACAGTCAGTGGATGTGTGAAGCAAGAGGAACAATTAGATAAGACAGTGGTGAGCAGAAACACAAAATGCAATGAAACTGAAGACCAAACAAACCCTGCCATATGTAACCTCCTGAATCAGGGTCATGCCCTAAACACACAATACTGTCTGAAAGTAGTGAATGTTGTATTTAAGTACCTAAATACAGTCTTAGTGCATACCTGTAAAATATTTTCCAGATCCAGCATAATATCCTTTTATGTACGATATGTTCCTTTAATAAGGAAGAGATGGCAATCCTGAACCTGCAGTCAGAAGTGCTTTTCTTAAAGAAGGTTCCTGGAACCATCTTGGCTCAGGTTCAAAGAGTGCTCAAATGTTTAAGCTCAAACTAATCAAATTAAGTATATTCTTGACAGATTATGTTCCCTCTTTCGTAGGTCTCCCCCTGAGGGATATTAGTCAGTGTAGCAGAACGCCTACACTGCATCCACACAATTTGAGGTAGATGTTAAAATAATCCCCCACCTGAGCACACAAGTCTGGTAACTGTTCAACCAGTTATGCAATTTGCATGTGTAAATGAATTTAGCATTCACAGATGGATTCCTATGTGTATTATGGATAGTTAAGAGTGGAATCTGAAAACTTTTCTATAGTATTTATTTCCCCTAATGGGATTTTATCACATCAAATTATAAATCTTTATGTTGAGATATATTTATATATAAAGATGCACAGAACATATCCGCCTGTGCTCACTTCTATAACAGTGCTTAGCCAATTGAGAATGTGATGGTAGAGCCCCATACAAATCTTTCTTTGCTTGTCACACTTTGAGAAAGTGAGCAGGACAGAAAGACTTGCAATTTTTTTCAAATTGTGGTGGCCTCTGAGAACAGCTGATTTCATGTGCTCTGGGTGTTTGGATTTCAGTTTGTAGATAATTTCAACTCTTGCTCTATTTTTTGGAATGCAAATCTTCAGGTTATGCAATGTACTATTCACGTTCTTTATTGTCAGGACTCAGAAAGGAAGTGTGTCACAAGTCCCACTGGCTACTTACTGGCACCGAGTTGTTAGCAAAGCCTTGTATGAGTGCTCAGTTTCTGGCACTGACCTTTTCTAACATCTTTTTTTCTTTTAGAAAACAGACAAACACAGTTCTGACCTACGCAAATGAATGTAGAAAAATAAGGTGGCTTAAGGTTTAAGACTGCCAGCTCTGTATCCGTTTCTGTAGTATAACACAAAATGAAAGTATTTTTGTATTATCAGTCCAGGGAAGAATTGAGCGGTTGAAATGATCAATACTTCACCTAACCTTAGAGAATTCAATTTTCATCAATTTCTAACAAAACCAGAAACATCTTCCAGATATTCATATGTTAAAAATACATCTCTCACTCACTCACATGTTTACAAAACTGTTTCCCAATATGATTTTTAGTTTTTAAATCGGTGAGAATTCCAAGATAGGTCATTTTAAAAGTTATCCTACACTTCATGTTTAGGGATTAGATTAAAGTTTGGGTAACAGTAATGGCACATTTAGGCTTTTCAAATTCTTCACAGGAACCACAGAGCTACTACTAAGAGCCAGGAATGTGACTTTGCCTATATGCCTGTAGGCATAGATTTAAGTTATAGTATTATAGGTTTATATATTTGAATATTCCCTGTCAGATAAAAGAACATTAATCAGTTAGGAATTGATAAATCTTTTGACTAATCCTCTGGGGACATCTCCCTCATACTGATCTGCTTTTGGATTAAATGAAATATGTTTACCTTAAATTCTATTTCATAACACCTTTAAAGTCTTAATTTCAAAGATTCCCAGGAAATTTTGGAAAGCCAAGGAAAAAAAAAGGCAAATAAACAAAGCAGAACCTGCAATATTCTTCTTAAGTCATAAGAAAAAAATATTTCAGCACTTCTTCTTGGAAATAAAAGAGTAAAAGGATACCTCTGAATACCTGGATTCTCTGCCTTGTTGGTTTATTTTTTAGGAATAAAATACTAATAGAAACTTAAGAATGATAAAAAATATAGAAAAAGTATCATACCAGTAAGCAGACACTGGTATAGAACGTTAACAAATTAGAAAGATGAAGCTGATCATCTGAAGTTATGGGGACTCTTTTCTGCCTACTTAAAACTCAGTTTCTACTATGCAAATTTACAATTCTAATGCCCCATAAGGACTTACTAGGTGAAAAAATTCTTTGCTAAAGACTTCATCTTTCCTTCTTTCCTATTCTCTCATATTATTTAATCAGCCACTGATTACAGTAATTCAAATAGAAATAAAAAGCTTTCTATAAAACATCCAGAGAGTCCTTTAAGTAAACTGGTGTTAAAAATATAGCACTGAGAATTCCTCTCAGTTCCAGAGCCTTATGAGAATTAGAAAAATTATTATTTTCTCTTTGTTAATCACTTTAACATTAGGGTATGTTACTTGAAAATTTCAACCCTAAAAAAGAAATTCTCAAAAATAATATTTATCAAGTCCACTAACTTTTGCAGCAGATGTGCTGTTAGAGGCATTCTCTGTGCTTTGCTGGGGTTTAGCTGATGCCCTTGTTTTTAGCTGCTGCTGGAATACAGCTTTATCTTATGAGGCTGCTGTGTTACAGTGCTGCTTCCTACCAGTGTATTCCTGTCTCATTTCTTTAATTACTGTCTACTGTTCATGCCATTTGCAATATGTGAATGAAAACAGAAACCAAGGCACGAAAGAAATTGACAGTATAGATTAAGTTATAAATCTATAACCTCTTTTAGTGTCTTACTTCAGACTTTACTATCCTCATATGTATTTTATCTTGCTACAGTCATATGCTGGATTTGTCTTTACCCCCCAAAAAAGCCTAATCAGTTGGGAACCCTTTGGTTAACTAAGCAGTAGGATCACTTTTTCAGGCACAGCAAGTATTTTTCCATCCAGCTCTAGCTTCACAAACTCAAGATGCTTTTGACAGATAAGGTTATTCATTTCTTTGTCATTTTCAGTGTGGACTGTTTAGCATTTTGGTCTGAGGTATGACTTTTGTCATCATAACTATATAGCTAAAACCTGTAGGGAAAATGCAGCTGAAAAGAGCAGATACAGTGTTCTGCTTCTCTTAACTGCTCTCCTATAAACACTTCACTGTCAATATATCTTTACCCTCAATTTAGAACATAGTCGGAACAGTACAATTTCTAGATGGAGACATGGCCCAAAGGACGTTCATGGTTCTTTTAAAACCCAGTTGGCTATCCTGATTAATGTGGAGTTATAATTCAGTTTGATAATGGATACATTTAATTTAAGTGTTTTCTTGAAAAAAAAAGTATTTAAACATTAAGTTAATCTAAGATTAAATGCTTTACTGCACAGGAATTTAGGTAAGTGCTGAATCAGAACCCAGTGAGTAAATTAATAGCTACATGGTTTTAAGAAGGCCTCTATTTAGATTACACATTCTCAAGCGCAAGAACGACTGATAAATATCAGTACAATGATTATTATACTATATTTTTTTTTACCAGAAAATATTTTAAATGTTACCACACAAATATAAAATAGAAACTGTTTTAAAATGTTTATTTTGTTAATAATATATTATGCTCTTATTACAGTGTCCCCCCCCATATGCTAGATGAACAGAATTTATAAAAAGAGTATGCTTGTTCTGGAAAAGCAATTGTCTAAAGACAGAAAGAAAACAAAAAATATTAGGAGAGGAGTAGTATATTTTAATCATAAAATCACTGTGAAGTGATGTGATGCTGAAGCAAAGAGTGTCATTAACATACATAATTTTATCTACTCAGGCCTCAATAGAAGAATATTTGTGAAGGTTACTTCTATTTTTTTCTTGTCATTTTTCCTTGCAAATGGATTTTTAGACAGTCTCCAAACACTGTCAGAGTCAAATGAATCAAATATGTTGGGACAAACTATGTGAATATAACAAAAGGTGATTGTAAAAATTGAACAGTTGAACTTGCAATGTAAAAGGGTTTTATTAAAAAATATATACTCATAAACCCGAAAATGTTCCACCAGAATATTTTCAGTGCACTTCTGATAAAATGCAGGCTGGATCCACTGGGGATGTGCAGCTTGTTCTGAGTCCAGCCATTAGGTCTGGAACATAACCAAGAGCTTGAGCTTCCAAGTCCATAGCTCTGTGTCAGTGCCACACTGCTGACTCGGTGTCTCACATTTATCCTCCAAGGCACCCAGATCCTCTGCTATCAGCCCTGCCTTGCCATATGGGTTGTTTCCAAACCAGTGGTCCAAATGTTTCCTTGTGAGTGCCATTGCTGGGAATGTGGGAGTCTGTGTGTGATGAGGATTCTCTGCTGCGAACAACTTCAGGATACCCAGAAGTGATGGGTGATTATCTTGTACCACATCAGTATTCTCATCTAAATGCATGACACCAAATAATTATTTAATTTAGGGTGCAGTATGGCATTATAGCAATGATGTTACTGAAAGACAGGTTCATCCTTCTCAGAGCAGTTGCTTGTGTGAAGTTGCATTCACACAGCTATAAAGGTATTAGGAAAGTAAGTCTTATATTTGTATAGAAACTGATGTTAACCTGATATAATCTGAGTAGACATAGTATTTTCTGTGTTGATTTAGCTTTAGTTAACTGCTTACTGACTTAAGCTAAATCCTTAAATCTACTCATAATTCCCTATATATCAGGGTGTATTCTGTCTAACCATTATAGTTTTCTTTTCTGTAAAGTGACTTATAAGTTCAAGACTCCTTTTAGAAATTACTTGCATGTTCAGGAACCTCAGACTTTTTGTAAGACACTAAAACTTAAGCTTATCTTGAAAATTATATCAGTGGTCTTAAAATGGCAAGAGTCTCCACCTGCATTGTGCAGCATATAGCCCTAGATTAGAAAACAAGTCCAAAGCAAATATTTAATTGAGGATAAACAATTAACAGTTCAGAGAGATCAAAGAGAGAACTCACACTTCTGACCAGGACTGTTTAAACTTGCCCAGCTGCAGGTTAGGAGCAGTGATCACTTTGAGGTCACCTTCACACTCAGAAATTACAGGAACTTCAGCATTTAAGCCATCCAGGTATAATTTCTCTGGAGAACCCTGAACTCTAAGCTAGCTACGCTTTTTCCATGCCTGAGGATTTCATATGTCTCATTTAATAATGATCTCCAATCACGAAAGCCAGTGGTGATCACAAGCTCTTGAACTGTCAGTTATCTGGTATTTGCATCTCTTACTGAGGGGAAGGAGCAGGGCGTGGAAGGGAGAAAGACAGCATGCAAAGTGAAACTGAAGTCAGAGGGAGAACTGCAAACATGCAGGCTGAAAAACCCAGCTGTTAAACTATCCTATAATATGTGGACTCATAAAAAGTTAGGAATGAGGATGTAGCTTCTGGCAGTGTCAATACACCGAGTAAGCAAAACGTTAGCATGGCTTAAGACAGCTTCATGATCTTAATTTTCCTTCCCTGCCTCTTTCATCCATCTGATAATTTAATATAACCAAGGAGATGGAATACTTTAATCTTCTGCCTCCGTTGGACATGGTGGCATCATTTCCAATTCTGAGACACGAAAGTGTATCATCATCATCATCACATATTCTTGGCTAAACTTGCAGACCTCGCCCTGTAATGTGAGTAACAAAAGGTTTAGCATTAATCCTAGCTTTCAAGAGGCAAGTATTTTCCATGAGGGGGGAAGATGATTTGAACAGAAAAACATCTAAATATCTACATAAGAAACTCATAGAATAGGCTCTTTCTGTGTCTTGCTAGGGGAATGTAGCCAAATGTTTCAGGGCTTGCAGATGGACCTAGCGGCCTGACCACGCCAGCCCTATATATCTGCCTGTGAAATTTTGGGATTCTGTTCCAGGTTCTGGGACAGCTGGACAATGCTTCTCCAGTCAATATTCCTCTCCAGTGCACCACCTTGAAAATATTAACAACAACAAGCTACTTCCCTGTCAATAAAAAAGTGCTATCATGCAATAAAATGATCAAGGTGAAGGTACAGAAGGACCTTAATGTAGTTGAAAACAAAGACTAACCTGTGTGTGAAACAGTGTGAAAAGTAGAGAACTGAATTTTTTAATAGATCAAAATGGAACAGTCGGGCCTCCAAAATCATTATTTAAAAAAAAAAAAAAAAAAAATCAGTGTTTCTTGTGCACGTTGCACAGTCTTATCCCCAAACTCACTTGTCCAGCAGGTCTGCCAGCAGGAATGAGATGACAGGGTAGACAACTCCTAGGTGTACCTAAGATTATGAACTCCTACTGTACTAAGGTTCTAACCCACAGCCAGTATCTCTCTCCTGTCCCACTGCAACTGTTCTTGTGGCTGCAGGTATTCTTTACCTTTCCTTTTATCTTCAGAAACTTGATGTACATCAGCTACCCCAAGGTTTAAAAAAAAAAAAAAAAGATAGAAACAGCAGAATTCAGCACTGAAGACAAGCCCTAAGGAGATACTGACAAGCAATCTGTCTTGAGGGGGTAATTTCCAGGTGGATCTGGTGCAGAAACCACATTCCTGAAACTAATATACGAAAGCATGGCAGCTGATACGGCTTAAATTTGTGACTCAGGCAAATCCGGGCTTACCCAGATAGGATTAATGCTGATACCAGCCAGAAGTGCAGTCCCCTAGTGCCAGCAGTAAGGGTTTGGAGATTGTCCATCTAAAATAACTACTTGCTGTACTGACTGCCATGAATATGCCATTGATTTTTTCATGTATTTGAAAAATGGCAAAACAAACATTCCCAATACAATCTGGGCTTTCAATTGCAGGAGGGCTGAGCTGGTTCAGGCAGGTTATAGTAATTTGGCTGTTGACATTCTTCTGATGGACAAAATGACTATTATAAATAGGTTTGCTGCTTCTCCTGCTCTGGTGGCCACTCGCCAGAAGTATGGTCTGATCCTGGCTATAAGAGTTGGCTCTGCAGATACAGTGCTCCCATGTGCAGTGGAGCTCCAAACACTAAGAGAAAATTAATTAGATATACCACTAAGGGAATTTTAGAAGGTTAAATCTTCCCACAGCTGAGTGAAAGAGATGAGAGGCACGTGTCTGTCTGTGGCTGGTGAATTCAAAGTCTGTGAAGCTTTTACATTCAATTTATCAGGGAGAAAGGATATAAATGGTCCACAGGCTTGCAAGTGGCCTTGGCAATTAAAAAAAAAACCAAACCCTTCAAAAAGTCATCCTCTATAAACCAGATCATCTTGAAGGGAGCCTATAAGACAGATGGGAACAAACATTCCACCAGAGCCTGTCATAACAGGAAAAGGGGTCTTGGTTTTAAACTGAAGGAGGGTCAATTTAGATTAGATATGTGCAAGAAGTTATCTACAATGATGGTGGCGAAACATTGGAACAGGTTGCCTGGAAATGTGGTAGATGCCCCATTCCTGGAAACATTTAAGAGCTGGAGCTCTGAGCAACTGATCTCACTGAAGATGGCCCATCTAGCCCAAACCCCCTGCCCACTGCAGGGGGGTTGGACTAGACGCCTTTTAAAGGTCCCTGCCAACCCAAACCATTCTGTGATCTCACAAATCAGATCATATTGCAGACATATAAATATTAAATTTCGCACAAGGAAGAAGGAAGGAATATGAGGCTGGGAAGGAGAAAAAGGAGAAGTTAAGATTAAGACTGCCCAAATTTAAATCAGCTCAAGGTGCCTGGAACCCTACCTAAAATTTCAGCATATGCCTTTCAAGAAATGTATATGCTTTGAGACCAATGTAAAATGAACTGAAATTGTACATGCTTCTTGAGCTGATTTATCTGCAGTTCTAGTAACTGTATCAGTCAAACCTCATTCATTTCCCTGGGTCCCAGCACCCTTCAATGCACACTTTACTCAAATTAGTGATCCATCACTAATGCACACTTTACTCAAAAAACTCATTACATATTTAACTACAAACAGCTCTCAGGTTCAAAGCTTGCAGCAACAAGATGACACATGGTGACAAAAAGGGGCTGAGAAATTCCATGTCTCTTCCTGAGCCCTCTGCTTACCAGTGGGAATCAAGAATGGAGATTTCTATTTCAGATGGACAGATGGATTTCCATCTGTCTGGCCACAGTCTCAGATGGGCTTGGACTAGCTGGATGTTTAGTCCAATTTCTCATGGAAACTCCTGTGTTCCTCTAATTGAACAAGGTTCTTAATTCAAGGTTCAAGTCTGATTGTTTCAGTGCTATTTAAACACAGGTTTAAATACTTTGCTAAATCAGAGTTTATGTTGGTACCTTTTTTTGGCACTGCAGGAGTTGCACCACTTACAGGAACCGACTTCTGATAACTCCAAATGCGGGCACATGACTGTTAGCTCTGCTGGGGTGCTAAGCACATGTTAACCACTTGGGTGGATGTTTACTTAAAACCATCTGCTCAGCTAATCTGTGTAACTATCTGAAACAATTCCTGAGGTCAGTCTTTTAAACAAGGACATTGGACAGATGGTCAGCTTTACAATGTGGGTGGAGCACCATAGGTTTGAGGAAGCAGATATCATTCCAACAGAAGCTTGAATTACCCACTTTTCTTGCAGTTGTTGGATTAATAAAGCTGTTGCATCAGTTCCCAGCCAGTGCTCCTGGTAACATGACCATATTAATTCCTGCTGCTCGTACAGTATAGAATCTGAGACCTAACATTAGGGTACATGCATTTGTACAATAGTTTCACTGCTTGGCTTCCAACTACCACCCCACAAACAGCAGCTGCTGCCCATTCAGCTGGATAAGTACAATTATTTGAGTGTGGACAGCTTTAGACACTTTCTAGAGAACATCTAGACTTTTCTCCTTAGTTTGCAGTGTTGTGACCATGACCATGATCAGTTACTGTATCTTATCTGCTAACTCCTTCAATTCACTAAAGATAAGAGAACCTCTGACTCAAACCCTTCTGGGTGCTTTGCCAGGGTAAAGTCAAGCCAACAATCAGCCTACCTGTGTCTCATTTTCTGTACTTACAAGGAGCACATATCTTGCTCCTCAGTGTGCAACACAATGAGAAAATACATGCATTTTTAGAAAACATCCATAAAAACATGGATTGTTCTCCTCACAGGTCTTTCAAGGCTACCACATATTGAGCATGGAAATCCTCACAGAAAAGAACAAGCTGTGTTTGGATGTTTTGGTTGTCCTTGAAAACCTCACAGAAATGGGGTAGCCAAAGGGAAGGTAACTGGTTAAAATATTTGCTTAGCAATGAGGTTATCATAAACACAGAAAATTATGTTTACATAAACACAGAAAATATTCAGTAAAATTTGTTCTGAGCAATTTCATCAGACTCATCTACCAGATGGCTGTCAAATAATTGATTTTGTACCTTGGAAGCCAAATAAAAAGTGGAAATTCAGAATCTGAATCTTCTTCCCAAACAAATTATTAGAAATTTATTTAATTTGACGTGTCACGTTCTGGCTAATACAAAATGTTTCATTTCAAGTATTTTCACAGGACATAAATATAAACATGTAGAGCAGCAGTAATTCTCATGGCTGCTCTGGGGGAGACAGTTGCCTCTTTATTCAGTACCTTAAGAGCTCTGGCCCTTGCAAAGGAAATGAACTATCCAGATTTAACTCTATTCTCTGTCTCCATTGCTCACCTTTCAGAAAATTGACATAATCAGCATGTGTGGTCAAAGAGCCACTCTCCAGTTATCTGCTGATGCACTTTCACTTTGGACAAACATTTGTAGCCCCAGCCTTGCAGGGAGTTTCTCACAGAACAGGTGGAGCCTCATTCCTGGACACTTTTCTGTGGTCTTTCTTTTGTAATGCTGTAATGTGGAGTTGTGGTACTAACCCAGGCTTTCTCACAGCCCAAGAAAGCACCTGACTCCCAGGCTGTCACATAAATCCAGTATCTCACATCCTCCTTTATCTTTGTGGTAAAAGAAGAGGAAGACCAGTATCTAGACAAAGGTATCTACTGAATTCAAACTGGATTTATAAATAACACTGGGACAAATAATCCAAACACACTTTGCTCAAAATTTGTCTAGCTCCAATAATTTCTTTGCAAACTCTTGAGAAAGGAGTGCTTGTTTTATATACTTTGTGTGACACGGGAAAACTCAGAAGATCTGAGAAGATGGATTATGGTCCAAAGGTTTAATTGTAATTGCACTGAATGTGTGCAGTATGCAATAGGCTGCGTGAATATATGAGAGTTACATTAATCAGATATAAGAGACTTTCCTGGGCTGGGCTGGACAAGAAAAATTGAATGTAAAATGTGTATTAAACTGACTGCCATTAAACATTTTTACACTGTAGATATACAAAGTTATACCTCCTGAAAAAAAATATTCATACAAATTCATTGGAAACATAGTGATCCTAGTCTCTAAAAACATGACGTCTATATTCTTTATTAGATTGGTTGTCTGTTATCTACATTCAAATTAAAAAAAAAAGTGTAGAGAAGACAAATAAGGAAAGCTTTTAAGAGGTCCCTTGAATAAGATGTAAGAAGGCATGCTGTCTCATGTGTTGATGCTGATGCACAAAAAGACTGCCTGGAAAAAGCCAAGACAGTGCCAAGAATGCTGGCATAAGTAGATGAATGACCAGTGCCTTTGGGGCACTGATGTTTCATTACATAAACAAAAATAGACAAGACCATCACATGCACTCACATGTAGCTGGAATGAGGAAAAAAATCTAATACTTTCTTTAGGTCAAGGATCTAAGCCATGAGACTTTTTGAAATATGTTGACAGATCACAAGATGAGTAGAAAAAAGGAGGGCACACAGCAGCTTTTATCTTCTTTGCTACTCTTGGAAAAAATGAATCAACTAATGAAAACAAGTCATATTTTAGACCACACCAGAAATCACTGCAGTCTTCTGCCACCAACGTTAGGCAGGGGTTGAAACACAAACTTGGATCAAAAATGATACCAAGACCTTTCTACTTGGATGCAATAGCTTAAAAAAGGGCATCACTTAGTGCTGTATATTCACCACTGTTGACTAGTGGTGGCAGGAAGGAAAACCCCAACCACACCAGCTTCTGCTTTGTGTAGAACTCCGGGCTGCTAACATTGTACTTATGATAAAATGCCAGCAGCCAAACTTCCAGTAAATGGGAACAACTCAGTCCACTGGCCAGCCAAAATACCTGCTCATCTATAAGCAGGGAAGCCAAAGGACTTGGCTGATTCTGCAAGAAGCTCAGCCAAATTCTGAGTCCATCAGGCAGTCACACCTTTAGCCAGGCAGCCAACTTGACAGACTTCTGCCAAGAGTTTTCAAAGTACCAGTGTGTCTCCAGAGGGAAAATTATAATAATAAAAAAAAGTAGTTATAGAATTGCCAGTAAAAAATGTTATTTTCTGGAAAATGTGTTTTGGTGGAAAAAGTTTAACCAAGTTAAGAAGCAATTCTGTTTGTGATGCTTAAATAGTCTCCATTGCCTGAGGTCTGGAATCATCAGAAAATATTGCTGATGCCAAAAGGAAGGTACACACTGGAAATAAGGTGTGTGATGATGAAGGACTAAGTGGTGAGGTTAACAGTAGAAGGCCTCAAAAGTCTGGCCAAGACCATGCTCAGAATCCTCACCCTGCCCCTGCTAACAGCACTTCACTGAATAGGGAATTACTGTTCTTCATATTCTCATTACTAGCTATTTCACCCATGGGACCTGACCATTTGAGAAATTTTGCCTCTAAATTTGCATTCTGGCAGTTAAGAAGAGCATTTGCTAATATTTACAAACCCGTACGGCGTATGTTTAGTAGGTTAGTTTAGTACACCGAGAATCACGTATCTCTGAGGTATAGCTGGCTCCAGCCACTGTCCAGAAGCTGGATGTTCTATTTCTGTAAAACAGTCCCTTTATTATTACTTACATTTGGCTTGTGCACTTGTGTGTCCTACATTGACCCTCATTTGAGGTGAATTTTGAATAGAAATTTTCTCTTCTCATTTGTTTGCTTCACTCAGTCTCTTCCTAAATGTTCCTTTTATGTTGCTTCCATAACATGTCATAAAGACTTAATGGCTATCACTAGAACCTTATGGGACTTGATAATAAGAAATAAAAGGGGCCATTGAACTGTGATGGACCACTTACAGGTCCTTGAGTACCTGGATGTACCCTCGGCTGACAGAAGCCAGCAGGAACACAGAGCAGAGATGAAGCACATTCTTTGCAACAGAAATCACACAACCATGACAAGCTGGACAGTAAAACGCTCTGTGTTACTAAGAAACAGCAACTTTACCTTTAAAGAAAATCTTCACTAGTGCTAAATATTATTCCTGCCCTCATCAGAATTCACATATCCTGCCACATATCCAAAGACCAGACAGTTTCAGATCTCAGAGGGACTGCAACTGGTATTGGAACATTTGATTTAGCCAAGGCAAACCTTGACAGTATCCCCATCTTCATATTTATATTATAGACATACTTTGCATTCCTCTAGCACCTTTTATCAGGGGATTGATCTCCTTTACAGACAGCAATGAATTAATGCTTGCAATGCAAGCAATGCCAATGTAAGTTGGGATTTGTTTTCCTTGTTCTGTAAATAGGAAAGAATGAAGCTCAAAAATTATGAACCTTATTTAAAGAAAGCTTGGCAGACTCAGGCACAGAATCCAGATATCCAGATATCCTGCTACCTGAGGCAGTGCCTTCACCTCACTGTCACTGCCTTTTCACCTGCTCGCTGTGCCATAGACATTCAAACTAGACACAAATACAAAGGAAACCTTCACCTGCTTTTTTAAAATGGATGCCTAAACTCATGGGTTCACAGCGAGGCACCAAGTGTGATAAACATCCAGGATGTCTTCAGACATGAGATTCCACTAGTTTCAGAAACTTAGTAACTAAACAAGAATTAAGAGCCCTAGTTGTATCTGTGCATTAAAAAAAAAAAATCCCTTTTCTTAATAGGCACTTAGTGGCTGAGTGTGAAAGTATCACAGAAAAGAAAAAGATATTGTGAAAAGAAAAATAAACTGCTTTTGCTTCACTGGTGTCTATATGTTTATTTGATATATCATTGTAAGGAAGACTGGTTTTATTACTAAATATTTGTCAAAGTTTCCAGAAAATATATGCATGGATTAGACCTGACATTATGTGGGTTTGAACATAGTAACCCAATATCAACAGATATCAACAGAATATCAACAGACCATCCTGTAACACTCACCTTTTTCACCCTGTCTAATGCCACTATCTCATTTCCAATTTACACCACCTGATATTCATATAAAATATCTATGCCAGTCACACCAATCACTTCTGTTTGAAAAGAGGTAGGAACATAACTGATCTTGTGTGACACTCAAATTCTACATGCACCAAAGACTTTGCTTGTTACAGTGATCTTGATGTATTCCTTCCTGCAAGGCAGATGTGCAAACCAGCATTTCAGTGGAGATAAGCAAAAGTGGGTATAACCTCAAAAATAGCTCCCTGCCTGCCCCTTCAGTAATTCTGTAGTTCTGAGTACTGTCCCTTCTTTTAGAACACATTTGAGAGTGTTAATATTGGAGTCTGCCTTGTCCTCCTTGCACACAGGGAGACATTACCTATATGAATCCACTGACTTGAATATAATTTCAGATGCAGCCCCCAATGTGTATCTCCTTTGGGCAGATCGCTGTTGCTTTTCAGCTCCTGTTGTTTCTTAAAATCACACCTAAAGATGAGTTCTCAAAACTCCTACTGGCTTTCTGTAGAGCCATAACTGTGTCTGGTTTAAAAAAAAAAAAAGAAACAAAAAACCCANAATATTGTTGCTCTCTCCATTGCTCTGGGAAAAAAAAAAAAAAAACCAACCAAAAAAACCCTGCCAAAAAAAAAAAACCAAAAACAAAACCAAAAAAAACCAACAACAAAAAAAAAGCAAGGATTTAAAACTTCCTAGCTTAAACCAAGATACTGTGAATAAAATACCATCATACTACACACATTCTTTTGCTCTTGTAGACATCACTGCAGAGGTTGTCATGGATTTTCCCATGACAATACTAGCCAATACTAGCAAAACTGTCTGATTGTCACTATTTAGCTGCTTGCTTGTTTTTTTTTTAATTAACTGTTTTTCCTTCCTATTGGCATAGCTAATAATCTGTTCTGCCATAACTTCAAACCATGTAGACACTACCTGCAGAATGAGTCCACCCTTGTCAGCTGTAGCTCTTTACTGAGACCTGAGGGAGAGAAAAAGCCCTACCAGCATTAAAATACACAATGAAAGCAATTCACTCCTGCTTGGTCTTATTCTATAGAAACTGCTTTTTTATATTGACAGTTTCTTTACTTTCCTATCTGAATAGACTTTTTGACATTAAAATGACACTGTACTTCTTGTAAAAATCCATCTGTTTTTCTGATGTTATCCCTGATGGAAAATTGTCAATAGATACCCCAATTGATTATAATTCTTAATGTAACTCTGTTGTGAGATTCAGGTGTTGGGGTTGGTGGGTGCACTGCTGTGTCATACATGTGTACCTGCAGACAAAGTCCACCCTGAGAGCTGTTCAGGCCAAATTCACTAATTCAAAGCTTCTAGGACAAAAAAAGTAAGTTGTCTGCAGTTAGGTGCTTGACTTCCATCCACAAATACTTGATCTCTAGCTATACTACTGTTTATTAGTTGTACTGGGTAAGAGTGAAATTGTATATGGCCACTGATTCCTTGTCCTTTTGCTTTTTGGAAATCACTCTGATCCTAACATGTTCTCTGATGGTGATTCTTCCTGCCTTGTTCTTCATGTTTTCATTAATAAGAACAGCATTGAACCATATGTTTTTACAGCAAGTGACCACCACTGTTAAAAACGTGAGCACGCTCCCGGTACTAAAGTGATTTCAGCATTTATTATAAGAAAAGGCCTAAAGCAAGGGGGCCCGTGGGCAAGCAGGAGCGTTCCCGTCGAGGATGCTGCAGTGCCGGCGCTGGGTCTTCTCAGCAGCGATGTAGCGATGTCCCCGATGTCCCAGATGGAGCGGCACGGATTCAGTGCGTTGGATGCCCCCTTTTTATCCTGTTTTTTGTCCCTTTGGATTGGTGTCTTTTTGGATCCTTCATTTGCATGAAGGTTTAAGGCGCTTGATCGGCCCATTACAGTTCTGTCCAGGCTGGCTCGTTTCGCTGGGGGGGTGGTGCACTTTACTCATGTGTATTGTGGCACCATACTTCTTACACTACCCTGTTAACCCCTTTTACCATAACTAAACTCACAGTACATGCTTAACAATTATCAACTATTTTACAACGGTTTCTAACTTATTTTTAACAACTACCATCACTCTATTCTTTAGTCTGTTTCCAAGACAGAGTTCTGCTTTAGGCCACCCTGGACCCCTCAGTTCATTCTGCAGATTTTCAAACTATAACCATTGCTCTGGCCACAGACACTCCCCATTGCTCTCAGTTTTGTCCTCGGTTCTTTTCCTCAGCTATTGGACAGTTGTTTCCTCATTCCTCTCCTCTCTAGCTCATAAAAGCAGTCTTTTAACCTTTGCCACAACCAGGCCCAAACGACCTCCAGGGACAAGGCAGGGTGAAAGCCTCCCAGCACAGCTCTCCCAAAGGGGGCAATAACCAGCAGCCATGATACAGTTTTTCCACGGAGCCAGACTCAGGCTGGCTACTGCATTACACTGCATGAAGAATTTCTAACTGGGATTTAGATTACAGGTCTCAAAGTCTGTCCCCTTCAGTCTTTTAATTTCCTAATCTGTCACTGATCCCTGTTTTCCTCCTATTTACACTGCCACAAGCTCTCAAGCAAATCTAAAGCAAGACAAAACCTGGAGTCAAAGCAAGTCCAAATCAGTGTCTCTAATTTACTCAAAGCCAAGGATGCCTCAATTAGCCTTTGCCTGGGGGAGCTTTCTGAAAGGCAATTCTCCCTCAGCAATGTCTCTCAACAGACAGCACCTGTGTAGCAGACCTCAGGCAGCTAAAATAGCCCATCTTTGGAGCAGTGAGGTCAGGAAGACAGGTCAGCATCAGCTTAACAGGCACAGAGCCATCTCTTTCTGCCTTGCAGAGCACCACACACCCTAATGACACAGTTCCTGGGCAGAGGAAAGCAACAGGGAAAAATAATAACGTATTTTTCTCTTGATGCTTCACTTTATGGAGTACTTTATGATTTCCTACCTTTCCTTATCTCTGTTCTTTCCTTCAGGTATCACATTTTTCTTTGAGGAAAATGTTTCCTAAATAGTCACTATCTGGCTCATTCTTATTAATGAGTACATCTGGTCCTTTTGATTTTAAATTGTAAAGAATCTCCCCTAAAAGTATGTTTGAAATTCATAGTCATAACATGGAAATATTTCCAGCCACTGACAAAGACAAGACATATATGCCTGATTTCAACCCCATTACAAGTACAGATATAGTCCTTCTGTGCTATCAGTCTGAAACGGGCTTAAAAGCCAAGAAAAGTATAAATGCATTTTGGAAGATGAACTCCAGGATAGGATACTCAGTGCAGCTGGCAATGAGGCTGTGTAATTAGTTAATACTACTCCACCCTCGCCATTCTTAATGTCCAAAGGGGCAAGTAGCAGTTAGTTAACTGTGTTAGTTAATCATGACCCTGGGTTATGCATAGAGCAAAGGTATTTTGTTACCTCATAGAAAGGGCTTGAGGCTTGATGTTTGAGTTCTTTTTGTGGAAGGCCATTGAAGCATTAATTCAGTGTGTTGGCTGAAGGTCCCTAGCTGTGCAATGGGTGGTGGGGACAAGATATATATTGTTTCTATCTTGCAAGGCAAGGTTGCAGGGCTTTTCACGGACCTAAGCAGTACAGAGAGTACTGGTCAGGACCCTGCCATTTCTAACACGCAATCAGAAGCTCAAACTGTAAACAATCTTTACACAAATCTGGAACTGTGCAGAATACCTCCAGATTTTCTACTCTCTGTTTTTTCATTTCTTGGTGCTTTGCACTTCATAAAGATTGGATTTCTTCTAGCCAAAGTATACAGTAAAACTGAACAAAGACATTCTCAGATTGATACCTATAAATATCTTTGTCTCCTCAGAATGACTATGTTTAGGCTTTTGGTTCTGCAACACATATTTTAATTTCACTTATCCTAGGGCATGTGTACAGTAAATAAAGCAGTACAGAGATTCCTCATTTAGCATCTCCAGATGACTCTGTGTGGAGAATAAACGTTCGAGACACTTGCTGAGGTCCACAAGCAATAGAGGTGAATAACATACAGACTGGTAAACCTGCCATTTCATAAATCTAATAGCAACCATTTGGAATTTAACTCCTGGTCTAGAGTGCATCCGAGATTCCTTGTGAACAATTACACGTTTGTAAATAACATCCCTAGGACCTGGGCCCAGACCTGGATTAAGCAAGATGCCACAAGTCAGCTGTCCCACACTGCTAAGCACTGTGCAGAGTAAGGTAGCCATTCCCAGCATCTCACTGCAGATGCAGGAACAAGGCAGGACAGAGCCGGGCTGGCAGGCCAGGGGTCTGGGCTAGAGGGTAAAGGTGGGAATGTGGAGGAGATGGAGCCTGACTGTAGAAGGAGAGAAACCATGGGCATATCAGAGATGTTGGGTGACATAAGGAAAGAGATTGCTCAGAGTGAGTCCTGGGGAAAACACAGTCTAAACAGGAATAATTCCCTTTATGTCTGCATGTGTCCAGATGTGTCTTGGCTGAATGCCCTTCAGTAACAGCCCCAAGCAACAACAGCTCCCACAGCTCCCTGCCCTGTGACACAGACACCAACCCAGGGTAACTGCACTAAGAACAGTGGTCTTAAAGCAGACACCTGAGGCAAAGTTTAATCCCTTCTGTTCTATTCCCAACACTTGTTTTTTATTTGTCTGCACTCAGGCATGTCCAGGGTACAGGCTGCTTACCTACAAGGAATCCAAAGCATTTAGTGGCATGCCAGCATTGGGGCAGTTACTGCTGTGCTGGAGCTGCCCTTGGCTCTGGGCTCTGATGTGATATCCTGTCTCAACAGTTGCCAGTACTCTGGTCTTCCCATCCTCTTGAGCCATCTGAATTTGCAATATTCATTTGAGGGTGAGCTGAGGCCACATCAATTTGTGTCAGTTTGAAAAGACCTGGGTGAATCATATGCACTATGAGATTCCCCTAGTTTCATCCACTAAACAGTAACGGGTTTTATGTGACAGCATAATTATAGCCTGAAAAACTCAATTTAACTTGAGAAGTGAATTTATGTCAGTATGATTCAACTGATGTGGACACTGCCATTGCAGCTTTGACAGATGAGCACCAGCAAAAATCACTGCTGTAGTTCAAGACTACAGCTCCAATTATTCCCTTTGCTCTCAATTGACTTGTCCAATAAGAAGAAAACTGTGATGGGGATTTACTTAATCCCCCTCCTTCCCTATGTGAAGAGGAACATAATCACCATTCAGACATTTCATGTATAATTTTTTCTCTCCAGTTAACTTTGTGTGACTATAATAATTCAACACTGTAAACTGAAGAGACACTTTTCTACTATTAAAAAAAGTAGCATGGGCAATATATATTCTAGTTTTCTAGTTTAGGGAGGGCTCCCTTTCTTCTTTGTATAAGTTCCCTAAGAGAAGTATATTTGTGCCATGAAGTGCATGAACATCCAGTACAGTGAGGCTCACAGGACAAACTGCACAAACTCTGTAACTTTGATCTGCACGAAACTGCTAGAAGTTTCTTTGGGCTTTCTTGTCAGACAGTCCAGGCAGGGCTGTACTACTGTAGTAACTGGGCTACTGGGAACCTGGACACAATCTCTGAGCAGAAGGAGAGAACACATCTGGAAAGACATGGAAGTATGGAATTCCTAGAAGGTAAGTATCTGAGTTAAGTGTGTTTACTGTGTTAGCAAGTCTCCAGAGAATAACTGGGTGTGCCAATATTCCTTCCCTGCATCAACTGCATAATTGCCAACCTCTTTATTCCCTCTGGATGCCTACATGAGGAAATGGCACCTATTTTTTCACTAGCTAATTACATTATGATAATGATAAAAATATATGCCATATAGAAAAACACTTAGGCAAATCTTTATCTGCACTTAAATTAGCCACTAATATTCTGAAATAGGAGTATCTACATAACCTCTTACATTGTTTAAAATCTCTTCAAGTTACATTAGAGTAGCTTTCCCTTGCAGAGAAACCGTGAGTTCCTGTTACAGTGTAGATGAGTTGCTTTGCAGAGTCTTTTATTGTCACTGGTTTGATATTTTTCCTTTTTCCAGAGCCTGAAAATGGCTTTCCCCCCCGATTTAGATTTTAAGCTCTTTGGGGCAGAAATCATGTTTGTGTGTATTTGTACAGTGGACTTGGGTCTTGCTGACTGTGTTTGTAAACATTACCACAATATAAATAGTACATTAATTTTTAATTATATTGTTGATACATTACTATGTCTTAGGTGGTGTCACTGTCTATGAGTCTGTCTCATCACAGAGGTTAGATTAAGACATTACCATAATCAAAACATTTGTCTGAAGTAATGGTTGCCCTAGATACTCCTGGAACAGATTCAGAAACAGAGATTGACATAGTATTGTAAACTTCTTGCCTAAGATAGCATCCATACCAAAGATTGACATATTTTGTGAAGCTTCAGAAGATTAAAAATTATTAACTAAGGTAAGGGCATTAAGTATATGCATCTACACACAATTTGATGCACATGAGAGTCTCAGACTGCTTTGCAAACATTATTTCACTACCTGTTATGTACAGAAATATCATAATCTAAATTTAACTCCAGGATAAACTAGCCTGTTCAGTCAGCACGTTCGCAAAATACAAGAAAATAAGTAAACTTGTGTGATTGATGTGTATAAGGAATGGATAAATGATGGACTCCACAAATTAGGTGCAGATACATTCCAATTTTTTGTATTAGCCAATGCCTAAAACACTGAGTTCACTGTTACTTGACCTGAATTGATTTGATTGCCAAGGTCATGCTGGAAATCTGTGACAAAACGAAAAATAGAAACCAGATCTTCTAACTCTCACTAAATTAATTTCTTAATTACAGCACCTGACAGCACAATCCATAACAGCATTTAACCACATGAAGAGCAATTTAAGACAATTTCCCAGCTACTTGAGGCAAATAAATCTCATCTAAACTGCCTAGGGACACATAGCTTGGACTGAGAAGCCAAGTTTCACTCTTGTATCCATAGAATAGATCAGCAACACAAAGTATCTACCCAACCATGGCATAGGAGATGCAAGTCCTCCCATCCTCCCTGGTCCCCAGACACTCTGGTGACATTCTGTGTCTTTCTTGTCCCATTGATCGTTGTCACATGAGTTGTGTAGTCTGACCCCTTATCCTCCAAAGAAGAGTAGGAGGTGTCCACCAGGAATGGCCAATACCCGGCTGTGCTGCAGAGAGGGAGCCCTGGGTTCAATGCCCCTGGGGCTGAGGAGGGCCACTGGAATGGGCTGTTCTTCCACCTTGTTTGCCTTCAACTGCATGGTGCTGGTTTTGGTTTCTGCCTCACCAAAGCACCCAGGTCTATTTCTGAGTTAAACTATTTTATGGAGGCTAGAGGGAGAACTTCAAACACAAACCTTTCTTCAGCATGTCCTGTTGCCTGGCTCAGTACCCTGAATATTGAGATGCCTGATGTCAACATCAGCTTTAAACATCTGCCCCTGCCTGCTTGTTGTGTGGGGCACCCCACTTAGCACTAGGGACCTCTCTGGAGGTGGGCACACACAATTTAGGAACTGAATATCACAGTCCTCTGAACCTTTTCAGAGAGGGCCTTCTGAGATAGTTCAGAAACCAGACACCGTATTTCAGATGCCCCCAATCCTGCTTTGATATAGGACATCTAGGGAGGACTTTAAAACCCAGCGAAGATACAACACTTAACCAACAGGGGAAACAGAAGTCACTGTGGAAGAAACAGCTCGATTAACAATCATGGATTTGGAAAACCTTAATTCATCTTATTATTACTTGCACATTAAAGCTATCTGTAAATGGTGTCTCAATGCCTTATTTTCTCCTCTGCAAAAGGAAGAAGAGTGTTGGTCTGTCCTACAGGAGTGCTGTGAGCTTAAACTAAAGTGCAGAGATAGGATGGGAACAAAGGTCTAATACAGAAGTGATAGTCAAGTTACAAGAACTACTCACATGTGTAGCGAGAAATGACTGTGAGCAACGTCCACCTTGGGTGAGGCTTTTTCATTTGTCCAGGCACTGTCATGTTGCAGCTGTTTACCTGCTTCTGGGAACACAGTAATCAGTAGTAAATTATTTGAGCTTTACTGGGAATAAGAATCCTCACTCTTGAGTTGTGCCTGCCTGAGCTTTTCCTTTCTGACCATCCTGATTAACTGCCAGTGTTTGAGTCCCAGTCCTACGTCTTCATATGTAAACTACAGTTCTGACCCACAACACCCTCAGGTTGCCTCCACATCGGGGTCTGCAGAGCAGAGAGGTCCAGACTTTGTCAGGAACAGCCATTTCACAGGTGACTGTCAAAAGCTCAGCAGAACATTAGGATCTGTATGAGAGCTTGCTTTCTTTTGCACCCTTACCAGGCACAGTTTCCAAGTCTCTTGAATCAAGGCGTAAGAGCAATATCATTGTTTGTTCACGATTATAAATAACTCCCATCATTCAGTAGATGTGTTTGTGTCCTCAGATGAGATCAGGTGCAGCTGTATGTCTGGAAGGGAGGTGCCTAAAATGTTAGATGTCAGACAACTGGTGAAAGAAACAAATTAAATGGAGGGAGGGGAATAGTAGAACAACAGTGACACTTTTCAGCTAGACAGTTAAGAGAAAAAGAATATCCAAGTAATTTTCTACTACTTTACAAGCTTGTATTTGGTAGATTATGCTATAGAAACAAGCTTCTAGGAAAGGTGTGGTAGGAGAGACACCAGTATTATAAACAGAAGGGGAGGGGTTTCATGATGGAAAAGAAAATAGAAAGGTGAGAGAGAGACTTTGTTCATGGCAGAGGCCATCGGCTTGCCCTTATTGTTCATTTAGAGGAAGTCACTGAACTTTTCTTTAGTAGCAGCCATCCATTTTATAGGGGTGTCTCAAATTCACATGCTTATCATATTCTACAAATGCACTAGAAGATAATTAACCAACTCTAATAACCTTCTGCACAGTCAAATATTCTTTTTCAAAATCCAGCTGGGTAAAGGTCACCATTTCTGAAAAATTAACTGTTTGTCTAATAAGGCCCTGCATCACCCCTCATTTGAACCCCTCAGCTGAACTTAAGTGACCCTCAGATATTATTTATCTATCATTTATACAAAGTCAATTTTATCCTGTTGTTTCTAGTATCTTACTTCAATTAAGCTCTTTTTTAGCATCATTTTCTAGTATTCACTTTATTCCTCTGGATAAATTTAAAAAATATTCTCTCTTTCTGCCACCATAAAGTTGGAACATTTAGCATTCAAGTTCTGGAAAAATAAGGTGATAATTCTTGTTATTATTGGAAATAACAGTGACATTACAGTAGTAGTAGAGCAGCAGTAGCCTGCTGGGTGCCCAAGAGAAAATTCCTACTGCTGGGGAGAATGGAATACACTAAAAATCAGTGTGCTACGCTGTGCAATCTTATTTCACATGGTCTTATTCGCCAGTCACTACAGAGAGGTTGTATCAAATGGGAAAAGTGCATGATTTTATGGCATCAAGGAAAGAGAGGATTTAAGCATAGCTAGAATTAAGGGGATGAAGCATGTGATAAAGGACATAAATGGGAAGAAATTGAAAGACCAGAATAACACAGGCAGAAAAGAAGTGTATGGAGAGAGAGAGAGGAGACTAGGATTATGTGTATAGGAATAACATTCTAAAGCTGTTCACACTTGTATCCTTCACCTGAGCTACTGGTGGACAGTACAGACCTCTCTGATACATACCTGGATGGAAATCCGAATTAGTTCTGTCTGTCCCTGACAGAAGCCCTGAAACCCAGACACACAGAGAAGATATGGAGGGGCCAAAATCTTACTTGAAATAGGGATGTACTTGCACGGGCTGCTGGTGCAGGGTGCAGCTCCAAGTTTTCAAGTCATACAATAGTTATCCCATCCAGTGCATGTCACTGTTTCTTTAAGAGAATCCATATCAGCAACCCCAAATATTTCAGCCCCCATTTCTATAAATAACAGAAGAATCACTTGGAGATCATATAGCCTCCTTTATATTTAACTAGTTGCCATAGCATCTCTCCTGCAAAACTGTGATAGCTGTGGCTTCCTAAAGGATTGATTTCTAACTCTTGTCAACTGTGTTTCTCTCTTCCCTTAGAAAAAAGGAGTAAGGATGGAAAATTAAGCTTCAAATAGTTTTCTTGAAGCATAGCTAAGACTATGTGATGAAGTCCCAAGTCTTTTTAGAAAGAATCAAGTTAGAAAAATAGAAATTTCTGAACACTAGAAAGGAAGAATTAAAGTACATGTTCAGGCAACCTTTACCCTGCCTGGCTTGTGCACCCCGGCTCCGGGAATTGCTCCCATACCGAAGGGTGGCTTTGAACTCTGCAGGGGGTGGCTACATCTGCCCTGCAGCCAAATTCCTGACACACCTCACCCCCAGAACACCAGATCACTCACATTTGATAAGCCCGTTGCTCCTCTTTTGTAGTCGCTCTGCCTTTATGTACTCGACACATCCAACCCTACACTCACCTGCCATTGAGCCTCTGCGCAGAAAGCTGCTGGCGTCCTTACTTATGGGACCGATTCAATGCAGTGCTTAAATGAGGTGTGTAGGAGCTCTTGAAGCTACAATAAACCCTCTTTTGTTCAAATGAAGGACCTGGCAAGGAATTTTTTCCTCCATTCACAGGTGGGAATGGTCCCTCCACATCAGCTTTTAACATGAATCAGCTTTGCTGAACTGCTGTGACTAATCCGTCGGGCTAATCACGCCTTACACAAGCAAGGTAGCTGGATGATTTGCACATCATTCCAGTGCTATTGACAGGGAAGGGCGAGTGTCAAGGTTTCAGATATGTCCTTTAATCCTTTATTTCCCATATTTTCGGATGTAGGTGCTAGACTTGAAGCTGACTTGAAGGGCATGAAATACCAGGAGACAGTTTTAACTCTGCATTAATGCTGCTTTTTCTCAGTGACTATAAGATCTGTCAATGAATTTTGGAACATCCCCGACGTGGGAGCCGTCTCCCATTCTAGAATTACTAAAATGAGACAGAAAGCTGACATGGGAGATGTTAAATCATCAGAGGTTCGTCCTTGTGATTGCAAGGATTAAAAGGAAGAACTCAGAACACCCTTCGAACTAGATGTACACAGGAATTCGAATTAACAAGGTTTGAGGCTAAGAGATATTCTTTTTCTGCTATTATCTTTTTAATGAAAATACCTTATCCCCATCTATGGCAAACCATTTCTCAGCACTATTGCCTGGAAAAGAGTGTTCAATCATTTGTCTCATAAAAGTATACATCAGTTTTATATAAACATTATTTTTTATGTGTTTCATGATTCAAAAAAGGATGAAATACAAAAGAGGATTAAATGTACCTCATTTATGACAGTCCACTATTTTAGAGTTCACCCTGCTTTAGAAGAAATTGCTTTTAAGTCATAGGAATGGTAGTTTTGGTTTCCTCTGTAGTTATGTCAGTGAGCACTTTGGAAGTTCTGTGAGCTACAGAAGTAAGTTAAGTTAACTGCTCAGAAAAATAAAAATAGCCTCACGTTCTGCTGTGTATCCATCACCTGGCTGCTTGTTGTAGGTCACTTTCTTATGAGTCACCGTGAGCAGGACAGTTTGCTCAGCTGAATGATCTACCAGGGCTCAGGCTGTTATGAGCAATGTGTGTTATAAATGAAGTTATAGGCAACGTGATGCGACCAGATATTTGCATACCACTGGAGTATAAACGTGCTCTACAAATACAGAAAAGCAAACTGACACGGTGTTTTCCCTGTGGTCGCATTGGTTATTTACAATAGCAGGTGTCAGCCTCTTGAACAACTAAGATACCAAGTAAGTTTAGAAATGGTTTGTATTTATTTATGTCTGTCAGGGATGCAGGTAGTATTGAGAAGTACCTACCATTAAAGGGCACTCATCAGCATTGCCATTTCCAAGACAAGTCTGCTATAAGACGGTAATACCCCTCAAGAGCTGTGCTCCTGGCATTTCGGTTTTTCATTAGCACTTAAGAGAACATTTAAGTCCGCAGTTGTCTTCTAGCTTTTGTGGGCATGTAACAAACAGGGGAAGCAAAATCTAAGATTATCATGTGGAAATTGCTAAGGAAGTAATAGAAATACGTTCTCGGTAAACATGTAAGTTTGAGGTTAGAGCAAAAGACCAGAGGCTAGGCTTCCAGGGCTTTGTTCTCTGGTCTGTTATCAACGCCGAGCATCCTTGGATGAACCCCCTGACAAGCTCCTCGGGTGAACCCCTGAAAGCACTGCCCTACATTTACATTGTCCTCTCTTCCTCCACTGAGGGTGCATTTCAGTCTGAGACATGCATGGAGTGGATTATTCCTGGTATAGTACTATGAGATCCACTGAGGAAAAGGGCTAAACAAATTAAGCATATGGATAGAAAAGAAATACGGGCATGTCCACACAACTTTGCTTCTTTGCCCACTCCCTTTCCAATACAAGAAAGAAGCAACACTCACAACAGCCCCTACAGATACTAAAACCACTCAAGGCAACTCTGAACACACTACAGGGTTATCAGAACTCACAATTTCTTTCCTATTTGTCATATTACAAAGGAGGATTACATTTTAAAGCCCTGCAGAGAGCTGGTCAGCAACTGAAGTTCTTCAAAAGATTAAATTCTAACATATCATAATATCATAAAATATATCTTAATATTATAAAGGCTGATTATGGACTTCATTTTAAGGACTCCTCTGCTAGTATCAAAACAGAAAGTACAGCTGTTTTCCCAACTTTCCCCATTGTAAGTGGAGGACAGTAAGAGCCTGCTTGACTGCTACAAACTTTTCATCTGAGATTCTGGGGTGTATCTGGATGCCAGGGAATACAAAACTTTTTTCAGAGCTGGATTGGTCCAGATTTTGTTCAGTCAAACTGAAGGGGGAAAAAAAAATAAAAAAAGAAAGAAAGGAAGGAGGTGAAAAAACCAATTATCTGTTTGGCTGTTTTGAATTACAGTACCTTCTTCATCTTTGCACCCCAGATAAGATAAGGAACTATTGTCCTGCAGAAATAATTCCCTACCAGGTTGGATCTACACTGGGAAAAATTGAAATTTCTCTTTTCAGAATACATTTTTATAATGTATCATTACATTATAGAAAGAGTTCCATAGGCTTAAGTAGGAGATAAATTGATTGCCCTAAAATGATTTTTTTCAGCTGGATTTTACAGAAGTTGAACAAGGGAATTGTTACAATCTGTTCTGCGATAAATATCTATTAATTCATAAACATAAATTCCTCAAAACATTTTATCTAACACTTTACAGCACCAAACATTTAAATCCAAAGAAAGATTAAGTAAAGATTAAGTTTTTTGTGGATGAAGTGGGCAGAGAGAGCTTTTTAAGCATCAAAAGGTCCACAGTAACAACTTTCTAACCCATTAGCTGGAGCACAAAGCCCTCATGAAGGAGTCAAAAGGGAATAAATGTGGGCTTCCTAACATCTCAGGGTGGCATCTCTTCACAAACTGTGGCTGACATCTGTCCCTCTTCTTCCAGGTTTCCTCCTGTGCTATTTTGTTAGACGATGCACTGGTTTCCAAGTGATGATCTACCTCTCATGGCACTGTGATCAACACTTGGATTGTCAATTGTAACTTTAATGATATATAAATTAACTGTATCGATTTTGTGTGGGCAATGCAGGCACACCTGAACTGAGAAAGACCGTCAGTGCGCTTTCCACTACCAGCACGTTTGATCACAGATCACAAAGCCTACGTGGCAGTGTGAGTTTGGATTCGATTCATTCCCAGTGAGCTGAAGTTGAAAGCAGTCCCCTGAAAGCAACGAAATTTGCAGGCTTGCTTTGGGTTCCGTAGTCAGTGGCTTCATCTCTGTGGCTTCACTTGCAACCAAATTTTACTTTATCTCACAAAGCAGAGTGGTTTCCCAACTGTAGTGTAAATTCCATGTAGCAGTTTTAGAAAGCTTTACAGAGTAGCTTTCACTTTTATATCTCTCAGATCCTTCTTCATTCCCAAAACAGAGAAAATATCAATTATCTTCTTTCACTAGAAGCAAGACAGAGCCTGTTATTATACTAGGCATGCTCTGGTAGATGGTAAGAGTTAAAACAAAGCAGGTCTTCATTTCCTACCACGGCTAACTTAATTCCTGAAGTGGTGGTGGTATGTGGGGAAGGGGATTGCCAAGAACTCCACAGTGGCAGAGAGAGTGGTAGGAATGCAGGAAATCTGGGAAAACAGGAGAAACTTTGGAATTTTTACTACAAATGTGCAGTTTTCAGATGTGAATGCCATCCGTATCTGAATAAGGTATATATTGCCTGCATTTTTGTTTCAAAATACGTATAAAGCTTTTTCCCTTTTGTTTCAAAATGCCTACAAACCCTCCTTCTATCCCTCTATGTCTATGCTGGGCTGGGTCAATATGCTCCTGTCTGTCCCCACAGCTTTGGGCTGTGGCAGTGACCGACATGGAGCTGGGCCTGCCAGATCTCTTTCAGAGCTCCAGGACTGGGAACCAGCAGAGAAGTGTCTGGCAGTGACAGCACAGCATTCAGCTGTGCAACACTCCTACCTTCCTAATGCATTTCACACTCAGCAGATTGAACTGCTTTGGTCTTCTCATTTCTTTTTCTTCCAGCAAACAAAACCTTCCCCCCCCTTTTCCTTGACAAAGAGTTTTGCCATATGCTCCAAATCAATTGCAATCTTTCTAATGCTTTGTTACCGCCCACATCTTGGGTTGCATTCAAAACATTTTAAAAAAAAGCAGTTTAAGCATTTCTGTTTCTGCTCCAACCAAACTAAAATTGAAACATTCTGTTCATTAATTCAAGGGTTAATGTATCTTATCACTCCTTTCTTACTCTGAATTAACTAGAACGGAACCATTTCTTTGCTGTAACTGACATATCTGTCTGACACATTTTTGTCTTTCTGCATGGATAGTTGTCATGAATAGAAAAGAATTTGCTCATATTCATTCACTGATCAACATTATTTGTTGACTTAAGTTTTACTTCCCCAATTATCTTAATTTGATTTAATGCTGCACTTCATGCAGTTCTGTCCCTTCCTATGTGCTGCCACACACAGACAGCCACGCCAGTCAGCTGAAGAAGAAGAAGAAACAGAAGATTTTTGTTGATAAAACTCATTTTCGTTCGAGCAGGAGCAGTTCCCACATGAGCAGCCCCTCATGAGCATCACTGGGGCCCATAGAACGGGCAGAGCTGGGGCTGCCCTCTGCTTTCAGCAGCAGAAGGATCTGAGATCAATTTCAGCTTCTGCCTGAATCTGGCAAATAGCTTTCAGACTACATTATCGTAGGTGTTACTTAGGGCATAAGGCTTCCATATCCCATACTAAGGCCTAGTGAGGACATATTTACAGTAGTAGAACAGTCATACATTCACATATTATGAACCACCTATTAATTGCACTGACAAAGGCACTTTGTTTGGGAAATAATTGAGTCACCCCCTTGGATATCTGCTGGCACAGCACATATTGGTGGGGAATCATGCCTCTTTCCTTCCCACAGATGATAAAAGTAAACCCACAGAAATCTGCAAGGTACTTCAGGATTTGTTTTACTTAGAGGGATAGGAATAAGAAGGTAAATATTCTGAGCATGAAAAAGTGATTGTTTGGGTTTGACCCAAGATTTCTATTACCCCACTTTGTTCCCTCCAAGGGCAGAGGCCACTGGGGAGGTCACTCTGTACCAGGGGATGGGAAGAAGTGATGTCAGTGCAGTCCCTCATACTCTGCCGAGCCCTGGTGTACCACGAGTACTGCTTTGTACTCCCCAACCAAAATGTGTTTTACAGGTACCTGGCTGCTACTTTTGAGACAGCTTTCACTGAAACCTTCCAGTTATTTGATATGTTTGGGTTTTTTCAGTCCCTTTTTTTCAGTGCAGTTGTTCTGGGAATGGAGAGCTGCATTTTCAAATCTATATTAATTTTTTACCGGATATTTGCTACAAATTTATTTTGTTTCTATTAAACTACTTGAATCTGCTAATGAGAATATTCATGGAAAGCAAAAGAGAAGGTATGCAAGCTCAGAAGAAAGAATGAAAGATGAAATCACACCTCTGCTCATACAGATGCAATTAAAACAGAATTAGAAAAATCAGTGGAAGAAATTTAAAAAAAGGAAAATTAATCCTTTGGGTTTTCTAGTTTATTTAAATCATCTAATTAGTTTATACACATTAGGTACAACTCCATTAGGGAGATTGTCAGTATAACTATCCTGGTATAATTATATTCAAGGATAAAATAAATTTAAATGTTTAAATGAAAGGCTAAAGCATATTTTTCCTCTACTGCTCCAGGTTTACTTTTACACTGTAAGAGCATATGCAGCCAAAGTAACCTTAGTTCAATTTACATCATGTGATAGAAAGCTGCCACTGTCACCTTTTAAATCACAGTAGTTTGTTTAATAGCCTTAGTACTCGCCTTAGGTAAAACAGATTAACTACTTTCCTTATGTTAGTCCTTGAAGACAGCATAGGAATATTATATGACTGCAAACAGAAGAAAACAGCTCTTCCAAGAGAAAGGAAAATATAAGCCATTCACTGGAAAATTTGAGAACAGATGAGTATGGCAGACAAAACTCAGGAGGAGATGGGTATTTTCTCCACCTCTTCTCTTTGACTCAACATCCATCTTAACCCAGTAGTTCCCATGGAGCTAAAGCCTACAAAACAGACTCTGATTATCTTTCTCTCTCTGTCTGGAGCATTAGGAGTTAAGTTCTTGAAGTTGGTAACCTACCTTTGCTCTGGAGACACAGGACCCATAGAAGTATTATCACTTCAAAGAGATGAGCAGCTCAAAAAAAGGATGAGCTGAAATGACATGAGGCTGTGAGGTGAATCTGCACTCATCTGAGTGAGCAAAGGCAGATGTTATTCAGACTCATCACAGATTATTACATTTATAAGGCACAAAGCCCTGAGTAGCCAGGCTCTTCATTTCAGTTCAGTGTTTATTTCCAGTGGCTGTTTCCATAAGTTTGTGATTTACAGAAGGTAAAGCAGGTATTCAACCCAGTTGCATGAGGTTTAACTCATTCCTACAGCACAGTCTCCTAAGGGCTTTGTTCCACAAATGTCTCAATGTTCTTAATGTCACTACACCCTTAAAGCAATTTACACATTGTAATTACAGATGCATGGCACAAGTGTAAAGAGGGAGCTACACCAGTACAGATTCACAATTTTCTAGATTAAAATTTAGACATTTTGGTCTATCCTAGACAGGTTATGAATACTTCAACCAGGCACGCAATATATTGTTTTTAACCAGACAAATGTTTAGGCCCTAAATAAAGCTGTCTGACCAATATAAACATTACTGCTTCTCAGGCCAAAATCAACTGTGCAGCACTGTCAGTTGATATCTTTATATTTGTGATAAAGTGCGGGGAAAGGTTGCTTGCCTTGACTATACAAATACAGTAAAGGCTGCAAAGCTCCCTATAACTAAGAAGCTCTTGCTCATTGAACTGCCTTTTCCTCAATGCAATGCTTGTTATCCTGGTGAGATTTTTTTTGCTTCAGTGAAGATAAGGTTTTATCATCCATCTCGAGTGCCAAATGTCGGGGGCATTAGTAATTAACCCTTTGCTGGCTGAAGGCAGCTGCAGGGTGTGTCCCTACAATTTCCAATTTTTCATAAGCATCAAAGCTGGATAAGGAAATGGGTCTCTTTGCCTGTAAGCAATAACAAACATGGAAGAGGAATGCTGTTTATTTGGTGCAGCTGGAAAGAATGAAGATGATCATCTTCCTTTATCCCTTTCAGGAATTCAGACTGCTGTTAGGTAACAAGAAAACTATGCTAATAATTTTCCACGTAAGTAAGCAAGCATTTCACCACTGATGCTGCAATGGGCTTCTCTACTGCTGCCAAGTTGCACAGGTAATGAATAAAGCTTGTACAGTGATTCTAGATCCACAGAAAAACTTTTGCCTAACTACACTGTAGTGATTAGCAGAGGACTCTTCAATTATGGCTTTTTTTTTGTTTTGTTTTGTTTAACAGAAATAATATAACATATATGTTTTAGTTTTAAAACAAGATCCATTTCTAGGCTATATTCCTTCTCTTGCTCAGAATACAGTCCTTTTTACACCATTAGATGTAAACCTTGAGTTTCTCCCCTTTAGGATGTGATTCCCAGAAGTAATGTTTTCAGGTTCTTTAGTCATCTCTCTAGTTGCACTGGACTTGGGGACCTGGGGCTGGGAGCTGCTCCCAGTGTCAGGGAAGCTGGACATTGGAAGCAGCACTGTGCAGTGACACGAGGGTCCCTCTGGACAGGCAGGTGCAGGTGGTCCCAGGGCTGCTCTGCCTGCTCCCCAAGCTGCCAGGACATGAGCCAGTTCTGGCACAGAGCCTTAGTGTGGTACTCACATCTGAGCTCAGATGCTCTGCTCTCAGCAAGGCTTGTGTGCTCAGGGGCAGGACCATGCTAACACGACTACTCAGTTTCTGGTTTAGGTCTGGCAGCCAGGAGAGGCCATGGGGATAGCAGATGTGTGGATGTCTGCACTGGAATGAAGCTTCAGTTTCATGGCTAGTAATAAAGGATTCCATTTCAGAGGGACCTGGGAAGACTGACAGAGATATTTTGGGTTGAGGCAGACAGTGATTTTACTCCTATCCACAACATGAAGTCCATGAGTATGGAAAAGCAGTGGTGTGGGGCGATGTAGTCAGTAGACCAATCCATGAGCGAGTCATATGGGCACCACTGTCAGGAGACTGAGGCATGGAAGGGAGAATCTAACAGTGAGTTATGGGAGTGCCAGTGGAATTTCCAAAGGGATTTTAATGGAGGTCCTGAAGAAAAGGATCGTTGTAAGCAGGAAAAAGTGCTAATCATGAAATGTTTTTTTGTCATGCCAGAAGCCGAAACAGCAACCAAGTTTCAGAAACCCAAGATATCCCTGATATATATTGTGAAAGGCTAAGGATGTAAGAGAAAAACCACAAGGACAAAAGTTGGTGGACTCTATTATTCCATTTAATATGCAAAAAAAAGTCTCATTTGTGGGTAACAACCTTGGTTCAGTACCTCTGTAGCTCCAGATAATGCTGCTCCAAAAAGCTCCACATGCCATCTGCTCCACACCCCACCATGGGCCCCAGAGCGTTCTACCATACTCCACAACAAACTTCCGTAGGGAAGACTACAGCAGAAACTGTGCCATAGGAAGACATCAGGGTATCAAAGAGAGTTTCTAGTTCCCTGCATCATTGCCCTATAAAGGATATATTAGATAAACAATGTGCAGAAGATTTAGGAGTGTGGCCCTACATTACAGGAGAAGATAAAATAAATAGGCAGATAGATAGTTAGTTAGTTAGTTAGTTAGTTAGTTAGTTAGTTAGTTAGTTATTAGCAGGTTGATCCAAGGGAATGTTCTTTCCATACTCCATGTTTGGTAATGAACAGATCTTAGTCAGATGCTGGGGCAGGGGGGGAATTTGGCTTTTCCAGTGCCAGTATTACTGGGAGTAATGGGGCACGCCAGTGGCCATCTAGCCAAACTGGGGAGTGCCAGTAGAAGCAGAGACTTCCCACAGCCAAGTGATAGGAACGGGGAAAATTCTGAAATGGCAAAACAGAGCTGTTACGCACCTCTCTGACATATGGGGAGAACTCAGGGCAAATGCAGTATTTTCCATCATCTGCAGACTTTTGAAGCATTTGAAACAGGATACACCTTATTCTCTGCCTATAGTTGTTTGGCAAAATGGGACACTGTTGTTAGTGCTACTGTAATGCAACTCTGTATCATGGTACAGCCCTTAAAATAAGGCATGTTTTTCCCTCAGGACCTTTGCCTGACAGACAGTCTCACTATCACAGGAATAGCCCACATCTTTTCCTTATCTCTTCTGAGTCAGCACAGCCAGCCGGTAATTCAGCACTGACCCCACCTTCAGCTGGGACTGGGTGTTGTTTCAGTGGCACCATCTGCCCAGGCTGCACTGCCACAGTGCAGGCACTTCAGCAATGAACTCATCTGGCTGGGTTGCTCCTGCCCTGATCCCTTCCATCTCCAGATGCTCCTTGACACCAGCCCCTCCACAACCATTCATGGGTAAAGGGAAGGATGCACCCATTTGAAACTCATCTCCATTCAGTGGTCTAGCTCATGGCATGGCCCCACAAATTGTTGTGTCAGCATGAGAGAGGGACTAGTCTGCAGAGGTGTGGGGATGGTGATCCCCAAACCATAACAGGGTGGGGCCATTTTTACCTTGTACCAACCTGTGATGGTTTCTGTGCTCCTGTTTCTTTCAACTATAAGAGGAATAGGTGGAAGGAAATTGCTAATGTTCATCTTGTCAGCAGGTGCAAATTTGTAAGAAAGAGGCAAAGACTTATCCAGGATCTTACATACTATTAATCACTTATTTTTGAATGACTAAAAATAAATAGCCTAAACTCCAACTACCAGGTTGAGAACAATCTTGCATTTTCTCATAGGAGCATGACTTTGCTCACAGTTTATGTGGAGGGTTTGGAGGGTTTCATTACACGTGGGCTAAAGTAGAATTCAAGAAAAATTAACTAATCTTATCTGGGTGTGAGACTGGGAAGGGAATAGCAAGCTCTAAACAAAAAGGTGTATCATTTAGTTAAACACTGCAATTCTGCATAAGGACATTCTGACATTGCCTTATGTATTGTTTTCTCTGGATGTATGCCACAGAAGACAGATATAAACTAGAACTACACTTGCCAGTACTGGAAGTTGGAATGCTATAAGACACAATATCATCATAACTTCATTTTAAATTCTCATGTATATCAGGAAACTGTATCTTCATGTGGGATCTGATTAGTTCTTGATATGGTTAAGACATAGCTTGACCTTGCATGAAATACTTTTATGTAGTACATTTTAACCAGGTATCTTGGTAAAGCTAATGCATATTCTACATCTATAGAATAACCTAACTAAAATAAATCTGCAATCTTATTTGTGATTGGTGTAGTGTGTGTGAAGTGACTTGCAGGTTGGTCTCCTGAAAAATGAAAAAACAGATTTACAGTATGGTAGATTTATTGGTCTAATTCACAGGGAGAATGAACAAAACAAGGAAAGACAAAATCCCAGCATGCTATTCCATGGTCAATTAACATGTAATATTGTTTTGCTTGGGTGATGGCTGCTGACAACTGTGTGGTTGCAATAACTGGGTGGTCTTTTTTCAGCTTATGTAAATAAACACTGCAAATTCTAATATGGCTGACCAGAGTGAGTATAAATGCCATCCTCACAAGGGAAAATACATGATAACTGAGTTGCTGGCAGACACTTCTTGGGCTGGGCTTTCCTGTTATGGTAATTTTACTTTCAGGGTACATAGTCATGGACCTAAAACCACTGTAGCCTCAGAATGCGAGGCACTGAACTACTCTTACTCTCTTTGCTGGCTCAAGGATGTCCAAAATGTTTTGAAAGAGTAGCTTAGCAGGTAATATATGCTCTCCTACAACTAATCTTCCCAAAATAGTATCCTGAACTCATCATCTATCCATATCAAATGTGCACTGCCACATGATCCTGCAGAGCACAAAAACTGGTATTGATGGACAGGCAGCTGCAGCTTCCTTGTTCCTGCTCAACTAGAAGATGAATAGGGTATTTTCCCCCCCTTTCAGCCCAGACTCCATTTGAATTAATGAAGGAGCATTTTGGAGACTGGAGTGGGAGCTCAGTAAAGAACCTCAAGGGTGAAATGTGGCTCACCAACTAAGAAAGGCATACTCAGAGGAAGAAAAAAAGAAGTCAAGGCAGATTTTAAAAGGTTATCTCTATTAGGTAGGGATGGGGATAGACACCTATCTTAAACACTGTATAATATCTGAAAATAAAGAAAACTCTGGAGATGAGGACTGTCAGGACTGGTAGGTGAAGTTAGGATTCAGATTTCTGTTTGTTCACTGATCAGATTTCAAAGTAGCTTTACACTCAGGAACATAGTTCTACTATTTTGGCAGACTCTTGGCACAAAAATGAAAGTTATTTCCTTAACATGAAGGCAGCAAGAGAGAAATTGCTTGAGACACTGGAAGTTTGGCTTCACTGCTTGTTTTGGGGGTATTTGTAACATTAAGCTGTTACATCTGGGGTCCCTCTATAATCAATGGAGATAAGGACTTCTGCTCTCCATCACTCTGAAACAGCTTATCTCTCCCTAGTGACCACAAAGAAAGCCCAAGAAGATGAACTGACCTCAGCTGTAGTTTACATTACAAAGAATTTCACAGCTATTCTGGTTTAAAATATCATCTCCTTCCTTTCCTTACAGACACCTCCCCAGAAATGCCTCCTCTCATTTACACCCTGTCCAGCGGCACGCTATCCCTCAGTAGTGCAGCTGTGCTGTAAACAGCTTTGTGCAACCACTCCAGTCAGAAAATAACAAAAAGGAAATTATTTTTCAGATGGAGTCTCCCAATCTGGTTCACACAGTGACCACACAAGCAGCTCTATCAGCACAGCTGGTGCACCCTTTTCAAGGGCAGAATACAGCAGCAGAGGGAAGAAGGAATAGCGCTGGCTTAACATGGTCCTAACGCCCCACAGCACCTCAACCTGCCTCTGTGCTTCTGGAAAACACATTTGTATTCCTAGGGCTGGGATAGGTCCTAGTTAGGTCCAAGGCCTAACTCTTTTAACAGAGTAAAGCTTGCACCAGGCTCGCTCCTCTGTCTTTCTCTTCCTGTTTTCTCTGTGTTCACAGGAAAGAAAGCCAGAAGCGTGGGTGAGAGCACAGCTGGGATGTGGTTCTGTGCAATGGTGCTGGAGCAAGATCCTCTGGCATCTGTTGTTGAATCTACAGGTATCTACTGTGAGCCAAATCAAGTGCCTAAAAACATAGTTCAGCAATTCCAGTCCTTACACTGATGTGACATCTTGGGTAGGCATTTACTTGAGAAACTCCTTTTCCCATATCAGACTGGAACAGAACTCTATTCCAACTTTCCAACACATAGCATTGCTGCTATGAGGGCAGAGGTCACCAGATCACTGAGGTTCAGGCAAACTCAGAAAATTTAGAATAAGACTGCAATTCCTTTGATGCCAAATTTGTTGATAAGAGAATTCAGTGTAGTGTGAGCCAAATTCTTTTGGCTGCCTATTAAAGGCAGCCTCATGACAGATCCTCCTTATGATGTGGCTCTACTCTGTAACTGCTGAGTGTCAGCCTCTATTGTAACATCTTCTGCAATAAGGCATCTGTTCCTTGGGGGCAAAACAAAATGGATGCTCCACACCACTAATGAAAGTGCCATTGATTTTTTTGAGAATTGTTATTACAATTATAAAAAGGTCCCTTCAGGCTTGCAACTGACACATGAGGCAGTGAAAATCAAAATCACACTCTCAACTGCAAACAAGCAGTGTACTGGAATGGGACAAAAAAGTAATGGGATTCAACTAAAACAACTATGTAGTCATACTCTGAGATACTGCCAGAAGCAAAGTTTGCAGGGGCTTTTAGAAAAAGAAGGGGAGTGACAGCCAGTGTTTGATGGTGGGCCCAAAATGCATCAGAACAAGAGCATCAGATTTTTTAACTCCCTCAATGGAAAGAGTTACAAGAAGTGTTCAGAGACAAAGTTTTAAACAATAACAAAGTCCCTCGCCTTCAAATGCTTCTGCAATTAGACAGCCAAAAAATATGAGTCCTGTGATGGGGGGAAAGCTGGTAACAGATCTTCAGAAAGGATGTGATAACATGCACTTTCCCTGCTGCTTAAATCAGTCACAGGATATACAGGTATACAGCAGGTACCAGCTCTCATCTCATGGCAGGTTATGAAGATGTTGGTAAAATGCAAGAGGAGAGCAGGGGGAAAGGGTGATTGGTCTGCAGTTACATTTGGGGATCTGTGTCATTTAACCAGGGGCTTGTCTACCACACTGGACTGAGCTTATGAGGAGAGCACATACCTGCACCCTGCTACAGCTGAACAACAGCTCTCCATCAGTGAACATGAAAGAAAGCAAACCTCTCTAAGCGGTCTATATTCAATAGCTGTATTTCTGTTTCCTCAGGATGAATGGTGAGCTATCACAAATGCACCAGGCATAACTGGCACTGCAAACAAATTGACAAAGAGTCATTGGTTTAGACTCAGAAGAAGACATTCCCAATTTTTAGGAATCCTTGCAGGAACACCAATTCTTCCTCAGTATTGGCTGGTGTTTTCCTACTTTTGTTTTGTTTATGAATGAGTGGGAAGAAAAAGGCAAATCTATTCACAGAAGCAACAACACTTAAAGAATCATCATTGATGGCCTCTTTTTATTTAGTTGTAAAACATACTCAGGGAGACAGGTCACTGCCAACTGCTCTGCAGTTCCTGCAGACATGTGTCACCTCCCTGGAAGTGACAACTTGAGTGTAGAGGACTGACAAAGTTATGGCATCCTTGCTGATTCACCTTGAGGGGTTTTGTTTTTTTTTCAACAGAACTTCTACTTGTGATGCCTAGATGTCATTTTACCCTTATTTAAACTTAACTAAAATATTGGATCTTTTGTCTAAATTTCTTATACCATTTTATCATATATACCTGTACTCTAGACATGGTATTCAATGCAATTGTTTACCTCCTATGGCTGGTTAAATCTATGTCTTGCAGCCTCTCATAGGTATCTTCACTTACACAGCTGAAATTTTTTACTAGTCTATTGTCATCTCACAACTTGATGACTAGCATTTCCTCTTTTCCTTCCTTCTTTACTCTGAAAGCAATTTTTATTGAGTCCTGCTTAATTCTACACATGGTTTCATCCTTATTTAATGTTATAAGGATTTCCTGCCTTCAAACAGCACAATGCCTCATAAGAAATATATCTTAGGGTGAAAGTACTCAGATGATCCATCTCTTACTACCACTCCAGTCCCGAGATGAGTTTTGCATAGTATGTTTGCACTCATCCATCTGGACTCTGCCTGATTTGGGGGGCTTGCTGTCAGTGGTAGAGTGCAGATTCAGTGCTTGAGAAGAGACTGTTGTGACGAGTCAAAGTAATATAGGAAACCAGGGGAGAGTTTAGAAGGATGATGCATGAGATCTGACGCTTTTGCTTGTTCCAAGATACAAAAGCTCACTGTGAGCTCAAGTTCTCACAGGTTTGTGCAAGGAGTACTGGGTATATTGTCCTGTACAGCTCCCTTAGCCCTGTTAAAGCACTAGAAGGTCCATGCAAAACATTAGCAGAGTTCCACAGCATGTAAGTATATTGATATGCAAATGGCATAGACAACTCATACAGTATTCAAATAACAAATGTTCAATCTGGAAAGAACCCGAGAGTATGAATGCCACTGAACACAAGAAATTGCTTCTGCTTCTTGAAACATAGAATGTTTGGCTTTAATACTGTTTTCTACATCTGTATGCTCAACTTTGTAAGCTCGTGTCTTACCTTTTTTCATTAAACTGTGTACAACAGTGTAGAAGAGAGAAACAGTTGTTCCTTTGATTAAGAAAAAAGTGCAAGGTTGGAGAGACCATCCATATGCAATGCACAGGAGGCGCTCAGCTGAAACACCAAGGCACAAGTACAGGGTGGGACTTGTGCTCACACTCATGAGTAATGATGCTGTTATGCTCACACTCACGAGAACTGATGCTAGTTATGCACAAGTTCATAAATGTTTGATATTGATAAACATTGACAAATAATGTGAAGGTATGTGGGGGAGAAGGAAGAAGAAGAAGAAGAAGAAGAAGAAGAAGAAGAAGAAGAAGAAGAAGAAGAAAAAGAAAAAGAAAAAGAAGAAGAAGGAAGACACAATATTTTCTCTAAATCAGGAGTCAAGGAAAAAAAAGGTATTGCAAAGAATGGGAACTTTAAAGCTACAAAACATTCAACCATCAGAGATAGTGAGGATCTTGCAAGTGAACTGATAGCTCTTGTTTGTAGCATAAAGTTAATTACAGAAGGGAGCATCTGCCCTAAAGTTGATGAAACTGTCCTGTTGGCAGATGTACCCATATGCAAGCATCCACCCTTGAACAGCTTTCTTTTAGGGCCTGCAGAGCATCCCCAGATTAGGTGCATGGCAGTGGTGTCACTAAAACTTTGATGACCCAATTGAAACCAAAGCAGAAATCTTGCTGCCATGTGGGAACTTGCAGGTTCAAGGGTCTGTGTAATCTAAGCTGAGCTGCAGCCAGGAGGGGAGGAAACTGGGCTTTGCTCTAGCATTGCACTGCCAGCCAGCTAGGGACAAAGTTCTAAGCATCTGCTCTTGTGTAAGACATCTGGGTTTTGGCAGCTTTAGATGCAAAAAATGTTTCTAGCTTGTTTCTGGGCCAAGAGATAACATGAACAAGAAAAAATAGAATTAACCTTTTATTAGAGAGTTGGATCATTATTAGTCCATGAGGCTGCTAAAGGGGCTTTTCTGGACTCAGAGTCTGAGTATTAATATAAGGTGGAGCACACAGCATCATAACATCAAGCACACCAGCTAAGCAGGATGAATCGCAGCATGACTTAGTGTGTATGTAAGGCTCTCAAGGGAGGTGCATGGGAGCAGCTCTTTCCATGACAAAAATGAATGACAACATTTTGAGAGCACATTTGTTCGTGGGATGACACGGGAGCTGAGGCTATTCAGTGAGGACCGAATTTGAATCTGGCCAACAGGAGGAGGTGTGTAGTTGGGAAACATCAGCATTGCAAGCAGGGAGGTGTTCAGACACCATCGAGGCACTGTGGTGAGATAGCTGCTGCAAGGATTCTGCCTATGGTTCTGCTTCACAGAAGTGCAGAAAATAGACCTGGTCTGAGACATCATACAGACCTGCCTTGTCATAAGAGACTGTCCTAATCCATTACTGTACTTTGCCAAGTGCTAGCTGGGAGTGATACTGGACATTCAAAATGCTTGGGAATATGCTTATTGCACGTGCAGTTCACCATTTACTGGAAGATGAGCCCAAACACAGGGAAAACTCACCCAGACACAGACAGAAGTTTGGTCCCATGTCTCACTCAGAAGAGAATGATAGTTAGCTCTACTTTCAGGTGCTCAGGCTGTTTCCAGAGAGATCACTTCTCACTTTTGCACTAGCACTGTCAGCTGAGGGAATACCTGTGTACTGCCACTGTGTTAACTAGGCTGGCAACCTCAGCTGGAAAACCTGTGGCTATGAATATACAATGAACAGCATATGAATAACAACAATTAATTGACTACTTTACACTGTGCCTGTGTATGCATGTGTTTGTGTGGGTGGAGAATGCAGACAAGATGTTCCTACAGATTCTTGTAGAACGGAAATTTGAAAGTGGAATTGAAGGTGCTGAAATTTACTGTGTGCTGCATAACAGTAATAGAAATGCTGTAGAGCCAGATGGTTTTTCCATAAGTGTTTGCTACAGACTGGTATTGGCCTCACTATATTAGTAAAATTATGTTTGCTCGTAAATGTCCATACCAAACTGATGATGCATTAAGGAATAGTGTTTTTAATCAATAAGTGTTTGACTGTCCATCATATTGATTTTATTCTCCCCAGCATATTTACTTTCATTCTGGAAAGATTTTAAACGAGCTCCAGTATCCAAGGAAGATGTCAGAAGAATCTTTAGAGTTAGCATCTTTTATGTGGATTTGGAGGTTTTAGACACTTGTTAAATTTAGGACTTAAATGAGAACAGCTTTGAGTGATGATGCAATGCAATGTTGGGATTGCAAGAAAAGATCCCAGCATAAGGCCAGCACACAGATGTGTCAGATGAGACTGCATTCCACACACCAGAAGTCACCATCTCCTGACCCAGCCATCAGCAGCAATGATTTGGACTTCCTTATATTTGAAAGCATTCAAATACACTGGAAGAAATTTCAGTCATTGCAAGTAAATTTAGGCTACCGTTAAAAAGCCTGAAGGTATCTTGCAAAACATCCTTACTTTTCTAGAAAGCAATTGTTCTTCATCTGGAATCATTAGCCTCCAGACAACAGCAAGCTAAGAACAAAATATATAATTTGGTCCATTTCAGTATGTATTTATTTTCCTTATTTGTTCTAATGGGGTAAGGGAATATTTTCTGTTTTTAACAGTTACATATACTTTCTTGTCTTCTTCTCTTTTTGGGAATACACATAGGAAAGAAAACCCATGAAAGACTCTCAAGCCCCAACACAAGAGTCACAGAACCACAGACTAATTCAGGCTGGAAGGCATCCCTGAGGCCACCTGACAGGCTACCTGCTTACAGCAGGGCTAACTTCAAAGCTAGGTGGGGTTGCTCAAGGCCTTGACCACCTGAACTTTGAAAATGTCCAGGACTGGAACTCCACAGCCTCTCTGCCCTGTTCCAGTGCAGTGTCACTTTCAGGACTACATTTTCTTTTCTTATATTCGGTTAGAGTTTGCTGTACTGCAAACTGAAAACATTGTCTTTTGTACCTTCCTGGTAAATTCTGAGAAGAATCTGGCTCTCTTCCCTCTGTAGCCTCCCCATCAGTGGAAGGTGGCAATAGGCTTTCCTATTCTACTTCTCTATCTTAGGCTAAATAAACCTTGTTGTCTCAGTGTCTTCTCCCATGCCCTGTGGCTTGTGATCGTCTGCCAGATGCCCTCCTGTAAGCTGGACACAGTTCTTCAAACACAGCCTCATTAGGCTAGGAGCAAACTGTGCTTCTAGCAAGGTTCCTGCTAAGAGATACACTCCTTCTTGCCTTTCTTGGAGGTGGGTGTGACATTTGCCTTTCTTCTTGACCTTGGGAACCTCATCAAATTACCATAACTTTTCACATGTGATACAGTATGGCCTTGCCACTCAATGACACCAGCCAGCTCCCTCCTAACTCCTGGACCCATGCCATCACATCCCAAGGACTCACACACGTCCCCATGCTTACGCTGAAGCATTTGTTTACGCAGTCTCTGACTTAATCTTCCCTTTCCATTAGTAATATTTGACTCCTTCAAGCTCTGCCACGAGGCACGCAGCTCTGTGAGGCTGAAGGCAGACTGACAGCAAAGGCTGAGGAAAAGAAAAAAATACGATCTTCAGCCTTTTCCATATCCCCCATTACCAGGTCTCCTGCCATATCAGGTATTTTTCTGAGCTGACAATATTTTCTCCAGGGGAAGTTTGGGTGTCCAAGTTCTGCAGATTTTTACTTTTGAAAATTTGGACAGTTTCTGTCATAATTTTTGTTAAAAAGTTTTGTGAGAGAAAACAGGAGGCCGTGGATGTGTTTGCAGAAAAGGACAGTTATGGACACAGACTGTCTTTTACTAGGCTGTTACTAAACAGATTATTCCTCACATAATGGCAAATATTTCCCATTTTTAAAATTCAGTTCATAAAAAAAAATCATTATACAGGGGAAAAGAACCCCACAAACCCAACAACTCCTAATTTATTCCCCAGACCGAGCTCAACACAAAAAGAAAACACAGATGTTTCATAACACAGCTGTAGAGTGAGCTTTTCCAGGTTTGTGAATTTGGCACCCTCCTGTCTTTTTGGGACCCAAATTCACAGCTCAGGGCAGACAGCCCTACTCTGGATGTGCAGCCTAAATAGGGATCAGGAGGCAAGCACAAGCTCCATCAGCACAAGCTCTTAGGATTCAGTGAAAACTGAACTAATTTGTGCCATGGTTTATGTTGTTCCACAAAATAGTAAGTGATTTGTATAATACATAAGTAATAGACACTGATTCCACAGCCCTATGCAGGCTACCAAGATTAGAAATATGTCACAGGGGAATCTGTAGGGTTTGTCACCAGTTTAAGCCATCTGTGGAATCTACATGATAGTGAAAGGGTGTAGCTTTTGCTCAATCCTGTGTGCTTGAGCTGCAGTTGTAATTCAGTTGCCTGAGGGCTGCAGTGACTGCTGTTGATGTAGCTGTAAATTATTACTTGCTTCAAGTGAAGAGAGGGCAGGAAGGCTACTATTGTCCAAAAGGGTGTTCCTGAGGCAAACCCTTGATCGTTCCTGTGAACAGTGAAGATAACAGTGCTGTTAACATATAATCCTTGCTGGAGGCAAGGTAGGTACAGCTGTTTGCAGTGTGGCTGCCCAAGGTAGCGCTGCTTCCTACTCCCACTCAGCAATGACACTGAGAATCTCACTGCTTTATGAGGTACTGCTTTCCAAATCTCTGCCATTCATTAACTACATCATGTAACCTCTTTCATTTGCTTTTTCCTGCAGCCAGTTCCTTCTGGATGTAAAGTCTTCCCACCTCTCCCCGTGTCTCAAACACCTGACTTGAAATTCACCTACATTCAAATACAATTTTTCATAGCTAAAAAGGCCAGAATTCTATGCCTAATATCAGGGAAATTAAGGAACATAATGCTTAAGGGACAAATTATCATTGTTGGAGTGAATTATCTGCAGTCTGATCCTGCAAATTAATTAGGACAATCAGTTTCCAGTGCGAAGGAATGTTTACCAGTGGTTCATGGGTTCAGCTACGCTACAATACAGGACTAAAGGATTACTTCTTGGACTACTGAACAAAGATTTCCTCTGTGAAGAATTAAGATTAATGCTTTGTAGAAAGGGAAAAACTCTGGGTACCAGGCAGAACCCTGTCCTGTAGTCACTACAGTTTATGCAAGGAAGCACAGCAATGCACTGAGCTTTCTAACCCTTTGAATTGATTGGAGGAGGGGGGATAGATCAATCCAGGAATGGATCAATCTTATCTTTTTGATGTGTTTTATCCAGATTTGTTTGGCACACCAGCAAGCGGACACTTACTGATTTCTTCTGAGCTTAGAGTTCCATCCTAATAGTCAGATTTTTCACAAGGGATTACTTAGCCTCAATGGCACAGAAGCACACAGGAAACCGACATGATATTTTTAAGAATCAGACATTGCTTTTCTACTAATGGAGTGCACAATCAAAACATGTTTGACTTGCTTCAGGAAAACGGATGAAGAAAAAGAAATTGGATCAAGCAGAAAAGAATGGGATTTGCTGGTAGCAAATAGAGAACATTTTTCACCTCCTGAAATACCTAGCATGCTATTTGAAGTAGTTGTAATTATGTCAGTGCTCAGAGAGATAGAAGAAAGGAGTCACACTGTCTCTCACTGGATAATTAAGCTCCCATTACTATTCAAGATGGTGGGAGGAAATAAACTGTGTGTATTGCAGGTGGGAGGAACAGGGTAGAATGAAGAGGGTCAGAGACGTGTGAAGGCAAGAAGCCAAGCACTATGAAAAAATGCAAAATAAGAATACAGTAAAAAGAAGTGCTTCAGCTCGCTGCCTCCTCTTTTCCCTATGGCAAAAGACACAACATCAGAAACAAGGATGTTGTCACCATCCTCAGATCTACCTAACATTCTCTAGCAGCACTGGTGCTCCAGAGCTCTTTATTTCCTAGCAAGGTCTCCTCATTGTCTTTAAGGAAATGAGCAATTATGATAGCTTTCATTTCACTGATGGGGTAACAGTGGCCAGAGATGTAAATGTATTCAGAAATCTTCTTTTAGGATTTTTTCAAAGCATTTAGACATTTGACATTTGCTTGATAGAAGTTAGATACAAAACTACTCTGAAATATTCACTAACTACTTACCTGCCTTTTTAGGCACATAAATATCCTTAAAAATGAGAGGCAAGTGGCTCATTTCTGAAAGTGATAAAGAAGTTTAAAGCTATGCCTTATGGTAGGTCTCCAAGAAAAAAAGTCATAGGAGTTAGGCTATAAGCACCCTCAGGCATCAGGTCTTTGCAAGCCCTCTGCGGGTCCCAGCTCTCTGCTTGCCTCTTAGGTCAAGCTTGTTGCTCAGCAAGAAACCTGAACTTTACTGTTCATAGAAGAAAATAAAACAAACAAACAAACAAAAAAATCTGGCTGGTATAACATGTACATACCATCCTCAACTCGGGGCCCCTGTTTTCTTTAGAGAATGGCTATGCCGCCTGTGACATGGAGTGTGCTTTCTTCTCAAAACCCTTTAAGCTTTTTAAAGTTCAGGAGCAAATGTTGTTACAAGGCCCAGTTTATAAATAGGAGATGCTACACATGGGAGGGCTGATTCATTTTGTTCGGCTAACTCTGTGGACCAAGGAGGGAGGCTTTTCACAAGGACTCACTTGGCTTGGCCTTGTGTCTTCAGTTTCCTGGGTCTGCTTCATAACAACAAATTCAGGGTCTATAAAATAACTCTGGTGCATTCAATATATTAATCTTGTTGAAAGTACAGATGTCCACTCCTTCAATGGAACAACAATAATAATAGCTTGTCTTCCTTAGAGACTGGAGTGGTGTGAATAAAAGAGCTCTGCTAGACAGCAAAGTATGCCAAATGGACATATTTTACTAGATGAGAAAAACAGCTTGTCACTTCTAATTGTTCAAATTATGTGTGATTCAGTTCTTCCTGCAGTTATTTTTAAATTGTTGTTAAGAGGGTATTATGTGCAGCTAATAATAAAAAGCGTGTGAAATTGCTAGCTCCCCTGGTAGGTAGGTGGTGATAATGAAGATTTTATAAAGTTCTTGTTAACAGACAAATCTCTGTAGTGCTCAGGAAGACTCTTACAGCATTACCAGTCTCTCTGATGGTTCTTAAAGAACACACATGGGTTTTGATCTGCTGTTTTCCTTTTTTTCCTTAATTATTGAAATGAGCTGAAATCAGAGTGATAGATCAGAACTCCAGGATACCAAGTGTTATGCTGGTGTCCCAAAATGTCATCCAAAGCTTCTGATTGGGACCCCAGGGCATGATCTGCAGCTGTATCACCAGTCATGTCCTGTGCTTGGCACCATGCCAGCCTCTCTCCATTAGGAGAGCTGCAGCAGTCACTCCTCAGCATGGCAAACCTCCTAAGAGAGACTGCTTTCACAGTATGGGTCACAAGTCTGGCATCTGGGAACTACTGGCTTAGACCCCTTCTGGCCTGTTGAGTACTCTTGCTGTAATGTGGGTATATGAAAGGCCTGCTGTGGTAGCTAAATTTGTCTAGGATAACAGAGGAACTCACCTCACACTGATAATGAAGACATTGGTCAAGAATATTAAGGTTACTGAGCCACTACAGCAAACAGCCAGACCTCACACCTGCCCCTCTGCCTAGTGTGACAGGGCTGGGGCAGAAGTGAAGAACAGGTAAACTTGAAGAGGCACTTAACAGAGCATATAGGAAAAAAAGGATAAACATCTAACACTCTAAGGTAAACATCCCAGTCCTCATGTCAAGGCATTAAACCACTTAGCAGGACACCACAAACAGTTTGCCTTAGCTGACTTATGAAGTCCTGTTGGTGTCAAATGTTCCTGTCAATGCAGCTGATTCAGCAGTCAGGTTGTCGTCGAAGTCAGAAGAGTGTTCGTGGAGTGGGGACAGGAGGCAGCTCATCAGCAACTGGACATCAGCAACTGGTAAAGTTTCCAGGTGGAGTGCACACCTGAGCAGTCATCACTGAAACTTGTGCAGCAGTGCTGGAATTAATTTCAGCCATGTTAACATGGGTGCAGGTAGATATTGACTTGGTAGATACAGGTGATGGAGTTGTGGCATGAAAGAGCTCAGCAGAAACCAGCTGCACCAGCACCTGTCCAGATTCAGAAAGGTCACAGCCATTGCTGCTTGCAGGGCTATGGTGACTACAAATGGGGACCTTTTGTTCTCTGTGGAGAAAGCCCAGGGGCTTACTTTGAGTCCTTCTGGGATACATAAATCACTGTATGGAACAGAGATTGAAACCTGGGATATGCAGGGGATGGAGAGAGGGAAATGGCAGTCTGGAGTGCAACAACCAATGGGAACCTGAAATCCCATTCAAGCAGCCCCAGTGCCCTTGGAATATGACTAATTCATAATGTGGGCAGGGAGGAAAAACTGCCACTGCTTTGGGGAACACCACATCCTCACACATGCAAGTGCCCACATGGCTTTCCCACACGCATCTCTGGCTTGGAGGCATTTACAGGCCAGGTGTATCAGTCTCATACACATACCCTAGTCTGACTAAAGGGCTTTTTTCATGCAAGGTTCCTGCATGGCCTTACCCTCCTGACCTTTGTTCTTGTTCAATTAACCAACTTGGTAGATAACCAGACCCTTTCAGCCTATAAAATAGATCGCTTTTCTAGCAGGTATCTTAGAAATCTTGTTATTGGCATTTTAATACAGCTTCCTGTACACACTGGAGCTTTTGACTGTGGGCCTTGCAAGTGGTGACTTCTCCAGCATAATAATTTCTTTCCTGACTGTGGGCTCTGAAACTACAGAGTTCATATTGCAGGGTGATCTCCACATTTGTGTTCACATTTGTATTTGTGGGATTTCATTCTCTGAGGGATCTCAGACAATTGTGATGTGAATCTCTATCTAAGGTAATCATATTAAGTTAATGGAAATAGATACTTTTATAGTCAGATTTATCTGCTGTCCTTTCATCAACAGTTTGGGAATTAAATTAGTCATGCCCTAGGCGTATCTTTTTTCTCTCAATTAACTATCACGGGCACTTAATATCTTGTTCAGATGTGTCTGCACTGGGTGAATCTCACCTCCCTCTGCCAGGTACTTGTAACATCACATGGTTGTAATTTAGCTTTCACTGACATAATCATAACTAAAAATCTCATCATTTGGATCTAATTTGAGGTTAATGAGGGTTTTTCTTCCCATGAACAACTTGTCTGGGTATTAGAATTGATCTGGCCTACAAATTGATCTGGCCTACAAAGCAGAATGAAAAGGCATGGGAGTGGGCTAATGTTTTTTAAAAAAATTGTCATGATATTTGTCCTTAAAAAAATCTGGATAACATATGTTTGCAAAAAACATTGCTGAGTAAGCAATAGTTTAATACAGAAGAACTGTCATAGAGACAGGATTTCTGAGTTTTACTCCTATCTGTAATATTGACTTTGCGGCCTTCAGGTCACTTACAGATAGACAGATTCACAGGAAATAATGTGTACTTGCATCATAGACAATAAAAATTAAATTAATTCTCAGCATCTTGAAAATTAGTTCAACAAAAGTCTCAGACTACATGTAAATGCAATGAAAAACAATTCAGAGAACTGATCTGAGGCTTTTCACAGCCATGAAAGTCTCTGTGACCTAGAAAAAGACAAGAAATAGGAACACCAGGTCTAACCTCACTGATGTCAAATTACACCTAACATGATCTGATTTTCTGAACCTGGTTTTGAACCATTTGTTCTTCCAAGCACCCACAAAATAAAGGGCACCTGATGGACAGTTTGATAGGTATTTTTTGGTAGGTTTCTTTCTTGCAGCTTGCCACGCTCTAAGAATGCAACATTCAGAAGCCAGTTAACTCTGAGGTAAAGGATTTTGGCTGTCCACCCTTTCCTGGACAAGCAGTCCTTTTGGCTGATCTGATTTTTAATGATGTTGGTAGTACCACATGAATTGTGATTCAGAGCAAGAAACGAAGAAGGGCTTATGAGTACACAAGGTAAACAAAAGCTACAATAACAATTTTCTGCCCAACCACTTGAAAGGAATGAGGAAACACCATTCACTTTCCTTAACCATGCGGTCATCGTTCAGGTTCCTGGTTCACATTCCCAGATAAAGGTTAAATTCTAATCCAGTGGGCAAATGATTTTAAAAAGAGTGATTAATTTACTCTGGTGATAAACAGATGTTTGTCTCATGGATAGAACATATCACTGATCAGATCTGTGTCTTGAATTTTCAGGGCCCCTATGTAGCATGTAAGGAAACACTAACACGGGTGGAGAAATAAGGGTGTTCAGGTGGATCTTCCTACATCTCAACTCATCAACAAAATTGTCATCAACAATCACAGTTTTGGCGCAGGCAAACTGAGTCTTCTCATACACTAGCTGAGAAACTGGGCAGCAAAAATGTTAGTTTTCAGACATGAAACACTTGATGTTTGCCAGCAGTAATTATTGACTATTAACAAAAACTGCCTAATGAGAGTGGTGAATCATATTATCTTAAAATATTATTAAACTGTTAAGAAATTTATGGAAGAACAACTACTGTACTATCTTGCCAAGAAAAGAGACTGAAACCAGCACCAGTCACGGATGTGAAAGACTTAACTTTTGCAACACTCAGCTATCCCAAAGTTTGGGAGATAAATGGTCTTTATATCAAACCAGTACATTCATTTGCTAAAGTAATTCAAAGCTGAAGTAATTCATATTAGTTAGCAGACATAAGCTAAAAATGAGGAAAAGGCTCATGGTGGGGTGGGTCCCAGTCTGATGGGAACATTTCAGAAGGACTCTGCAGGACTCCTGACCTGGTGCAACACCTCCACCACTTCTGTGAGTGAGGAGAAAGAGGGACAGCTCAGAAATTCCTGCAGTCACTCACAGCAGGATGCTTCACTTTGCTACAGGAGTGAGGTACATTGGCCCATAAATGCATGACAAAGAGATTGTACTGCTTGTAGAGAAATGTATGTATGTATCTCACAAATAATGTTGGTGCCTTCTGTATTTACTTGGCTTTTGCTTGGAGGAACCAGCAGCTCCTGTGACCCCGGGCACAGGATGGTGCCTTGGGAGACAAGTAATTTTAGCCAATGGTCCTTGTCAAGCCAAGAATACAAAACAAAAGGGACTCTCAGGAATTCACTGATTAGCAGCTGGGAATAGCTTGAGCTTTATCACTTAATCCAAGCCACATAATCAAGATTTTTGTGCAGACACAGTAGTGGGTTTAGGCAAATGCACAGGCAGGAACACAGCTTAAAACTGCAATGCAGATTTATCCTGAAACCCTGGTTCCCTTGACTTGCGTACTTCCAACCAGTACAGACTTGAGTGAAACCCATCAATCCGAATAGACAAGATGAACAAAGAAAGGTCCCGGGTCAAGCACCAGGTCAAAATGAAAACACAGAACAGAATCCAGACCCCTAAACTACCAGCCAACCACACAGTTCACTGGTTTGCACTCATCTTTCCACAACACATTGCTGAGATTAACACAAGATAAAGTAAAGCATGCAAGGTAAAGCAAGTAATGCAGGCAAAGAGAAAACTGAGATTTAGTGTATGAATACAGCTCTAGTGTAGATTTACATATAGGCATGCATGCTTTAATAACAGAAAATAGGATCCAAACTGATACCTGGCTTGCCTGCATGAGTGTGCATGAATGACATGGAATAATAAAGTAATCCACGATAACCCAGCATTCACAAACAACAGTACAATACAAAATACCACATAGGCCAGATCTTGCAGGCAGCACTGTGATAATGCAAGAGCAGGCATAGCCAGCATTCACAAATCACCCTAAGTGATTCACAGCTAGTACACGTGACTTCCCCAATAGCAAGACAGCTTGTGCATCTCTTGACTCTTACAAGCACCCCCTCTTCCCAGAGTATCACAAAATTCCCACCAGAGACAGGCAAAAGCCTGGATCAGGGAACCTTTATGCTGCATGGCTACAAAAGATGTATAGAGAGAGGGAAAAAACAGTGATACTGAAAGTAATGGAAAATGTAATCTGAGATGCCTGCTCCAATAAACAGAGTGTTTTGTCTTTGTTTCAGAGCTATTGAGACCTGCAACAAAAAGCAGTGGGTTAATGGCAGGCCTGAGTGTGGCATCAGCAAATCAAGCAGTGGGGAAAGAGAGACATGTTTGTAGCTGTTTATAGAAACCATTCAAAGGAAACCAAAGCATTTTACAGCCTGGATAACCTACATCATTTAAAGCTGGGAAATACTGCCACATATCTTCACTTCAAAACACCTGTAAACTCTGCAAGAAGACAGAGTGAGTTAGATTTCATCACTGCCCCACCAACCTCAGTGCACTTTGTCACTGGCATTACTTCACCTTACCTCTGAGTAGCTGCTCTGCAATCTCATTGCCAGGACCTCATTACACAAAATATCCTTGAACAGCCTTCAGGACCCAGCTATGTCAAGTGGCAGCACTATGTCAAGTGAGGGAGCTCACAGCAATTCCATAGCTGAAACCTTAGTAGAAGGATAGGGACCTATCTCAGGCCCCAGGGACAGCTCTATCTTTTGGTGGGCTGATCAAGAGAAGGGGGATGGACCTAAACCCACCATTGCCCATAGTGGCTTAATTGGCATCCCTGCATCCAGCAGCTCCCTCCATTTGTGCACTCCTGTTTAGGCAACCATGACTTCTGAGCTATGCTCATGTTTCACCCACTAACCTGCTCATACAATCTATCTATCTACTTCCCAATCTATCCACCTTAAAAATCACTTAGAAACTGACCCAAGAGCATCCACTCTGATAAATCTGGATAATCCCCTTGGGTCTGACTCTCATTTTTATTTAAAATCACATTTCACAGATCCAGAAGACAGAAAATTAGGTCTTTCCAATTACATCGGCACTTTCCATAATGCCAGAGGTCTGTTTAGTGTGGCATCAGCATCAAACAAGCCTGACATGTTGATTTCTGTGTTCTCCAACACTGTGAAGAAAATTAAAGAAAAAGATTGAAAACATTTTAGCTGAAAAAAATAGAAGAGACTAAACCATCTAATGTGTCTGTTAAAAAAAAACCAACCCCCAAACCACATAACCAAACAAAAACCAAAACCAACTTAGTCTATGCAGATAACATTATTTCCTTTTGGGGTCTAATGGTGTTACCTTTGAGCTGATTCCTTCTCACCTGCTTTCTTCATCTCTGGTAATGCTAGAACTGCTGTCTTTCTTATCCATTGGGAGTCATCCAGCAGGCCTTATTCTACTCATTCTTTATTTTTCTATGCAGGAGAATCTACTCATTCTTTACTATTCTATGCTCAAAAGATACAGAGTAGTAAAGCCTTTCAACAGTCTCTATATGGAACACAGAAAATGAAGAAAGAATTACAGATATACTCCTCTATCTGTGCCCTCAGAGACACTGAAGAACCCAAATAAAAGACAGATTTGTCTTTTATTCAGCTTCTGAACAGGAGAGTATAGAATTTTATGGTCAGATAAATACTTGATTTAAAACCATTTGATTAAAAAAGAGAAACTGCTCGGGGTACAGATGGACTCATCAATGAGCTGAAAGCTGCTCTTGGGCTGCCTTACAAGCACCCCTATTATTTGGGTTAACTGCATGAGAATGTGAACATCCCAGATGAAACACTCCTTGAACAACAGCATAGACCGACTAAACTATTTCAAACAGGTAAATGTCTTGTCCAGATTCAGTGCCTGCTTTGCATCACAGGGAGTGTCTCTTCCTTCAGTGGATGCAGCAGCTGCTGTGTGTGCAGAAAAGGAAAAGTGGAAATCAAAGGGGTCCCTCCTGCACCAGGAATGTGAAAGACACCACTATGAGACTTGGGGCTTAAGTAGAAAAAGCCCAGAGCTTCTACCTGGCCTCCAGCATGAGAAAGACTGGACAAGCCTGACTGACCTGCTACCTAAATCCCTCCCATTTATTAGTTAACTTTCAATTCCAATTGAAAGTATGACCGTGGGCATACATTCTTGGCTGAGGTAAGTTTGTACAAATTTACATTGTTTGAAGATATGATTCACTTCCTTTAATCACAATATGCTCATTTATCCCATCAAGTATCTGGCATATATTTAGTATTCTTCCATTATCTTGGAAGTAGATTATCTTGATCTCTAGACTTACATGAGTGGGAGGAAGCATGAAGACTGGATTGGCAGTTTAATGGAGAACTTCTCAGTAGGAAAACAGCTGAAGTGAGACCTGGCTTTTATAAACAGAGACAGTGCTGGCTTTAAACACTCCCTGTGATTCCTCTTTGGAGGCTCCTCAGAACAGCACTCTCCACTGCATGGCAACAAAGCAGGGGTGACAGCAGTGCTACATGGTGGCTGCTGGCACGTCTGCATCACCCAGCAAAGCACAGGCACAGAGATACCTAACCCAGCAGCACAGAAGCACAAAGTGTGAGGGTCCCAGTGCAGCACGGCACCTGGAAGGCAGCAACCTTCCTAGGAAATCCACTGCTTTTACACCAAAGCCAGGCTCTCCAAAGAGCTGCTGTGCATCATTCAGACACACCAGCTTAGGTAGCAATAGGTCAGCCTTAGTCCACGTGCCTGTGATGAACAGAATGGATGTGTCCATGCCTCTTCCAGCTTCTAAAATGTCTAGGCTGCTAAAGAAGAGTTAAATATACTTCTACCTCCATAAAAATCGAGCACAGGGCCACACAATAATCCTGAGTAAAGTGTGGAAAGAGGAGATCCTTTAATATGTGAAGGGTATAGGAACTGAGCCTGGGCCTTTTTGGGGTAGAAAAACAAAAAAAAATGTTTTACAAAATGTGAGAGTAAAGAAAAATGTTTGAGTTTTTGTCTCTTTGTAAAGAAAATAATTGACTTGGATTGAGCCCTTCCCTGGGAGTGTTTGCAAACCAAACATTACACAGCTGCCAAGTGCCTGAATACCAAAATGTGAAACTGACCTAAAATAAAAGCAAAAGTGATTGCTTTATTAGCATCCACACAGAAGACTACTCAGAGGCCTAGGTGCAGGGTGGGTAAAGACCTCTAGGCTGTAATTCATCTGCCATCTGAATGTGCACAATGCTGGGGTCTCCTGTAAAACCAACTGAATGACATACACTATTAGGGGAAATCCATCTTATTCTAGAAGTGGGTCAGAAAAATCATGAAGTCCTTTGATTAATTTGTATATAGATGTCTAATACTGGCTGAGATTAATTCTTTCCCTGATCTTTAACAAATCAGTCTGCTACATTACAGTGCCCTTTTCAGGCAAACTAAGCATTTTAAAGAACAGTAGAAGCAGAAGGAAGATGGGACCTGTTCTGTGGTATCTGTGCAGTGACAGTGATTCCCTGGGTTTCTTGTACACCAAAAGATTTTACCAAAGCTGCCTCTGGCACATCACACAGGACCACATGCCTACAGCCACATGCATTAGCTCGAGCTTAGCATGATGAGGCTAATTAAGCTTTGGGTGTGATTAAACATTTTTTTCCCTGTAGAAATTCAGTATTTGGGAACTAGATTATCTCCAAGTAACTGGCAGCCAAGCAGACCACATCTAATATTCCTCAACTGCTGCCACCAGCTAGAGACAACAGGCAGTCTAAGGGGTTGTGTGAGTGCTCACAGCATGCTAACAGTACACCACTGCATCAGTAGAGTGCATTAGAGATCTTCTTTTGGAAAGTATTGTACAAAGCTCAAGTAGTGACTTCTCTTGTTATTCCTGGGAATTATACAATAAGAAACATTAATCTCATTTTGTGATTGAAGTTGACTTACAGAGAAGTGAAAAGATAAAGAGAGGTCTTACTTCTCCTTCCAAGATTGCCAGCCTAAATGTGTTGGGACAGAATACAACAGTTTTTCCAACAAGATAAGCCTTTATTTCCTTGTGGAAAGTAATATGAGCTTTATACGTACTAGGAGGGTTTCCTGGTACAGCAATACCAATTGAAGTTACACTGGCAAATACTTCCTTGTGCTGATAAGGTTAGAATTACTCCAGAAACACATGTTCTTACAATATGATCTTAGGTTCTCCCAGTCTACTTCACTGATCTTCATAGACATATCCTATTGCATTCCAAATCCTCCTCCTACCACATTGTGCACACCTGTATGTGTTTGTGTGCAGGCAGAGTTTCATCATCCCTCATTTCTCAGGCTGAAATTGCCCTGAGCCACAGCAACTTGCTGAACTGTACGGCAAGTTAACAGACACCTAAACCAAGACCTAAAATAACTCTCCCATGCCCATCTGAGTGAGGGCATTGAGGGCTGCAAACTTGAAAGTTACTGCCTGTGTTTGTTAGAGTGAATCAACAGGCTGCTCTGCAGGGCTCTGACTGACCTCAGATACAAGGTCAGTCACACCAGACGCTGCTTAATCAGCTGGCTTTGCTCAGAAATATGATAAGGGAGGGCAAGGCTGGGAGACACAGCTCCCATTGGCAGTCTCTGACAGTCCCTTTTATTGCAAAGCAAATGGTGAGGAAGATTATAGGTGAGAAACTTGCTCACCCACCCACAGGCTGCCTTTATTTCTGCACGTCATTTATTTGTGTAATGGAATTGCACAGTTGTTCATGTACAGCTACATCCTTTAAAACAGATCATTCAGGTCTGATGTAACTTAACTGGGCTTAGCAGAGCTTAACTGTGCTCTGCAGTTCTTTTCTAGCTGGCATCCTCAGGGCTCTCCAGTGGCAATTGCTTTGTAGGTGCCTCGATGCTGACCTTCTCACACTTGCTACTAGCTACTCAGCAGGGGATCACTTCGGATTTGGCACCAGGATTTGAAGGCTCTGCCCCACCTGAACTAGAGTTGCTTATGTACCTTAAATCTTTTTCAGTCTCTACTAGTACACTTGTCCCACCTGGTGTAACTATTTAATATTCACAGGAGTGGATCTTAAATGTCACCTTTTCACAACCCCCATACTTTCATGAGTGAGCGACAGATTGAACCACTGGCACTCTATCCCCGCAACAAGTATCTAGCAAAGGAGACTGAGAAAGACAAACTTCCATTTAGCCTGGGGCCTTTACTATCATACAGGTTTAAATCCTTTGATTTTAATCACACAGAAATATGAACACCCATTGCTTTAACCTAAATGACTTCCCTAACAATTTAGCTACTGCCTGTTTTAAGGTGTCTCTGTTGGCTTTCTACAAACAGAAAAGTTGCAGGTAGGTGGTTGGCAAAGAAATTGTGGCTGAATTCTGTGTGGAAATGCCAGTCAGCTACTTCTGTATCTACCTTTTGCTGTTGTCACTTGTTTTGCAAGCTCACATGGACAACTCCTTGGTAAAGAAATGTCTTTACATATTGCCATACATTACATGGGGAACATGATTTACCATTCTTAGGGCTAAGGGCTCCACTATGGGATAAGTCCATCTAATACCAAGACATTCTTACAGTGCCTGAGAACCAACAAGCATCTAAATTCATGAAAGCTAATGTGGTGACACCTGTGATGGCAATCCTTTACACCACTGGCTACTGCTATCCAAACTGGATATTCTTTTGCTTCCTATTGTAGTAATTCCCTAAGGACTAAATCCACATAAAGATTTACACATGTAGTGATTAACGAAGCAAGAGAGAGGATAGCTAATAGTCCTGTATCTCACAGCCAAGTTAATAATTTATGAGCAGTGAAACAGCTTCAAGAGTGGCTGAGATGGCCTGCCCATGAACCTTAAGTAGGTGGCAATCATGTCATACTGCTGGCCTGCCCTACCTGTGTCAGCCTACAGACTTAAAAACAGATCCCTCCTTCCCACATACCAGTCCCAAGCACTTTACTCCATTTTTTGTCATGACAAAGCACTGGCTTTACCCCTAATATTTGGACCTAGTCCAGACAAAGGTATTTCACTACGATTAAAAGTGAGGTTCTCGTGTTTGGCTTTTTTTTTTCCTCTTTTTTTTTTTTTTTTTTTTTTTTTTTTTTTTTGTTTTGTTATACCTTTTTTTTTTTTTTTTTTTTTTTTTTTTTTTTTTTTTTTTTTTGCTGGCTTGGTTAACTCCTTTAATTATTTTCTGGATTCAGTGACTTTCTCTGTTAGCTACTCCATGCATAGCAGGGAATATTGTACCGCTGTCCTAAGAATTAGAGGTTATATAGGGGTGATGAAGATAGAGTGGTAAATGTCCTTATCTGTGAAATCATGAAGAAATTCTGGGACAGGTTCTAAACTCCAAAAGTTTTAGTCCAGAGTCATAACAAGAACATTATGCAGTACACTCTCTTGCAGCTACTTGCTGTCATCATTAATTTTGTGTCACATCAAAAGATATCCTCAGCGTCAATCCTTGTGCCTTCAATGCATTGCTCAGTTGAAACATTTTGTTCTGAACTCCAAAGGCAACACTATCATGGAACAAATAGCAATAACATCCAGAGCTGCTGGATCTCAAGAGAATCCACGGGGAGAACTATTTCGGGCTCAGTTCCCGGGGTCACTTATTGCTGCCTGGCACTTCCTGGATAACTACAGCTAGCATTCTCTCAAAAGGAAGACAAAATTGTGTGAAGCTCTCACCACCTTCTTCCAGGCTTTTCCTTGAAGATTTTAAGTGTTGCCATTCCTTCAAATTCTCCACATGCCAAATGAGCTTGGAGCATGGCTGCAGCTGACAACAAAAGCTTCAGCTTTCCAGTACATTACAACCAACCTGAAAGCAAGCCAACCACCTGAGACTGTCTGGACTCCCTTACTCTCCTCACAGTAGAAACCAGCAGACTAGAACTGGTGCAGATACTGGGGAGATCTCAGCCCTCCTCAGAGCTGGCATCCTATAGTTAACATCATTAAAAGAAGAGAGCAGGAGCAGGAAAAGTAGCTCCTGCAAACCTTCTGCTCCTGCCCCTTCTCTTTGTATTACATACAGACCTGGCCCCAGGAGAGTAGAAAAGTAGAGAAGTAGTAGAGAAGACTCTGCTATACATACCTGGCACAGGAGAAGGGTTTGAGCACACAGCAGAAATACAAGAGGAGCAGAGCTGAGTTTGGCAGGAGTTTTGAGGAAATGAATGTAGGATCAGAGTGGATTAGAGGATGGTGCTAATTATGCCAAAGTTGCAGGTCCAATCCCAGTATGAGATATTTACTTAAGTGTTGGACCGGATGAATCTTGTGGGTCCCTTCTAACTCAGAATATTATGCGATTCAAGATTGAAAACACTGATTAGACAGAAGCAAGACCAGAAAAATTATGAGAAAGAAATAGTTTATGAAGAAGAAATAATGAAATATTGTTTTATTTGCTAGGAAGGTGGTGGGAGCCATATGGGGAATGCACTGCAGGAATTAACATGACCATAATATGATTTGCAACACTAGCAGCACATACTCTTTCTCTCTTTCATACAAACACAGAGACACAATGTTGTGTACTGCTGTAACAGTTCAATATTCAAAGGGCAGACTCAGAAAAGTATAACCCAGCATTTTTGGAATCCCTGGACTTCAAAGTGCTGTAAGACTTCAAAACTCCTCTCATCCAAATGGTGTCAACACTTCAGTCTCCTAATTAAGTAATATCTGAGATGTGGCTTTATTTTGGGTGCACCCAAATGGGCTGTGTTGCATGAAAGCCTTGTCTTACATTCATTGATTACTAAGGAGCAATTCTCCCTTCTTTTAAAGCCCATGACTAATTAAACTCCTCATTGTGCTTTGTTTACAGCAAAACCATATAAAACCAAGAAGCCAGGCACTTTTTATGATACTTTCAGTACAGCATGCAGTCATCCATCCCACTTGCCTTCTAATTTTACTCTGTAAAATTTGCATTTTTACATTCTAACCAAAGCTTAACCAACAGATTTAAACCTGTATTTGGAAGACATCCTCAGTCTGAGGTGTAGAGGATCGTTAGCACCACAATAGCGCTCTAACTCAGCAGATCCAAAAGAGTAGCCGGAAAAGCGATGAACAACATTAACCTGGAGAACTGAAATGTTTAAAAACAGCCTTGCAACTCCAACCTGTAATAGAATTAGGTGTCAAGTAACAGCAGTTGTGGTACAATCATGACTTCTTGATCAGTAGTTATCCAAATTAGGTTACTTCCAATTTTTAATTTAATATTGAAAGTTCCCTCAATGACCCATTTCTCATTTGCCATAGTCAGCTGGGCAAACGCTGCCTCACTGGATTTCTCCTTTCCTCAATTAATCCTTCCTTTTTGATCCTATCCTTACTGTGTGCCTCACTTTTGCCTCTGGGGCTCCTTTGTACACCCCTAAACTTATGCATTGGGCCTTCCTATTCACTCAGATACATGGATGTCTGAAGCATTTCCATAATCACTAACTAAATACAGTTGGATTAATTTATTTAAGGCATAGCTTTTAAAGGCATTACCAAAAAAAAAAAAAGAAAAAAAAAGTATGAACCTAATCAAATTTTATAACCAGGCTCCTTAGGAATGAGTAATAAACTCAACGTTTTCTTTCCTGTTATTTTTCTTCCCTTTCTGTTTTAATCTGTTATAGCTTTCTTTGGTAAGCATGCTCTTGTTTTAATTTAGAGAGTTTGGAAACTCATATTACTTGAGAACTAAATCCTATGTTCCATTGAATTAACTCAGTAGCAGTGAAGAAACAGGCTACATATTACCATAAAAATTAAAACATTTTCAAAGCCTCTCTAGTTCACACTCTATTGCTTCTGCCTTAAGAGGTAGCTTCAGTACCTAGACTCAAGCAATATAGATCTATCAATTTTCTACTAGGAATGTTTTCTTGTACGACTTCCCTTAAAAAGAAAGGCACCTCAGCTCAAAATTTGAAAGGGAGTTCTGAAGACCACATCTTTGCTTATATTAACATAAAGAGTTTAAGAGTATGGTAATTCATGTTGCTGCTGTCTCCTCCAACAGTAGCAGCTTTTCACTGGCTCTTACGGCAACACACATTGACTGAAGAGGTACCAGAGATTCTCTCTACCTGTTTAGTACTAGCTTAAATGCTTATCAGTTTCTCTCTGAAAAGAACTCCACCTAAACATCCAGTTAAATCTCAGTCCTGAGAAATGAAGATTTTTCAGGGCATAGATACTGTTCCATTGTAATCACTCATCTTTCTGAGAAGCCCCCGAATCTTTGCCCAGGACCATCCAGCATGACAGATGCTGCAGATGTTCAGACCCAAGTCCATTTCAACTGTAAGTTTCCACATACTTATTTGAGATATTAAAAAAAAACCAAAACAAACAAAACAAAAACAAACAAACAAAAAACTTCTAAGACCAAGAAGGTACTCAGAGGCAATCACAAAAACTATCTGCCCTGATGTTACCTCACCCACAGCCAGGACCACTGGAAGGGGAGACACTATCAAGCACACAGCTCCCTAGGCCATGGCATTAACAGTACCGAAGAAGATCATTTGTTTATTGCATTCACCTTTTCCATCAGACAGAATATTTATTTACATAGATGACAAGCTTATATTACAAGACCTCAATACATTAAAATTTTGCCCTAATTCAATTGGTAAGTAGCCATCTGTACCAACGTAAGCCTCTACTTTAGAAAGGGTAAACCAAAATGAGGTTTGCCTTACCTGAAGTGTGTCAGAGATGAAGCACCAAATCCGTCTTCTAGAACTTGCAGGCAGATAGATAACACTGACAGGAGGCTATACCAACGTGAAAAGCTGAACATCATTGCACATTTTTGGAATGGTACAATGGTATCTAACATATGGACAAGACACCCTCCCTACCCGCAAATAATTGTATTTGCTCCCTTCTTACAAACTGCATTTCTGACTGTGAGATAAAAAAAATAATTAGCATCTACAAAATTACAGGAAGGTCTACCAGGCCTGGTGGCAGTGCAACCCGGATGTTAATGGAGACAGTCTGGAGAGAGGGGAAGGCTGTGTACAGTGGACTGCTAGGAGGAGGATGCTTTGAACTTAAAATGCATAAACATGAATGGTTGTGGTTGGGAGGGATCTCTGGACATCATCTGGTCAAACTCCCCTCCTCAAGTAGAGTCATCTAGAGATGGCTTTTGAAGATCTCTGAGGATGGAGACTCTACCACCTCTCCAGGGAATATGTGCCAGGTCATCCTCATAGTGAGAAAATGTTTCCTGGTGTTTCAGTTTGTGCCCAGTGCCTCTTTCCCTGTCACAGGGCACGACTGAAAAAGAGCCTTACTCCATCCTCTTCACAACTTCCCTGCAGATATTTAGATACATTGATGACATCCCATTGAACCTCCTCTAGACTAACAGATTTCAGTTCTAAACTGATCTGGGATATCAGTTGTAAGACAAAATATCATCAGCCATACACTGCAAAGAAAAATAACATCCTGGACTTTTTCTGAAGCCATAGACCATCATGAGAAAAGAGCCTCCTTGTTCTGCTCTAGAGACCTCAAAATATTGTAGTCAACTAGACAAAAACTGTGCAGTTCTGAGCAGTCTGTACTACATTGCTGTGACATCCTGTTGTGGACTCCTGGGCACATCTCTCTCCAAGGAGTAAACATCTCTTCTGGCCTAGCAGAAAGAGCCAGCATAAGAAACACTGAGGTTGAAGCCAGAACTTGTCCTTGAAGTAGGGGAGATAGCTCCCTTTCTATTTTCTTGCTTCATGGGATTGATTTCCTGGGAAACTGTATAAAGGTCAGAAGCACATTATGCTCTATGTGAGTGTGAAAAAGCCTCTGGAGAGTGACGTTACATAAATATTTACAACTACCACTACTAACCAAACCTGTTTCCAACCTCTGCTCTTCCCAAGGAAGAAAATAGGATAATAAGGAAAAATTGACTTGTGGAGAATAATAGCAGTGAAAGTCAACTTGCAATTGCTAATGAAAACTGCATACTTATCTGAAAAGAAACAAACCAAAAAAAAAAAAAAACAACCCACAATAATCAAGGAGCATCTGTAATTTTCCAATACAGACTACAGAAGGCTGCAAGTCAGCTGTGACAAGAATGATAACAAGACCATGCTTTTGTTTTCTTTATTTTACCCTTGAGAAGATAACCTTTCATATTTTGATATAGTAGACACATTGATGATGATGTTTTTGTGATGTTGCAAAACTCCACTTTCTTCTCATCCCCCTGGGAACAAGTACATCCGTATCATTTAACCACAACACATCTTTATAAAGAACAGAAAGGCCAGAAGCACAGCACTTTGTGGGGACTCAGATATACTAATATCTGTTGTCCACATCAAAAGCTAGCTCAGAGGAATTGTCAGAAAAAGGATATTCATAAGAGACAACATGCTAATTCAGTGTCAGAGAACCCAGTCAGAGATGGTATTTGACTCATTTATTCCTAAAATTTTTGGTAAGCAAAGATCCAAGCAAGAACTTGTGGCTCTGGAGGTACGAGTGGCCTGCCAGCAGTTCTGACATGTCTCCCATAAAATATGGGATATCAGACTGTGGGTGGCAGGACTCTGCTGGTGATAAGTGGCTGGGCAGCCGGGCTGCAGAAGGACATGAGTCAGAAAGGACAGCTGGGGCAGATAATGAGGCATCTGAAGACCCAGCCATGTGCCTAAGTCTGTGGCTGAACCCTGATATACAGTGGAAGCACTGAGATCTGCAAAAGGCTTTTATCCTTTTTCCCAAGACTATTCCTTGAGTTCCTCTCCCCTTTGCCTCTCAGAAATATACATTAGCTGCCCAAAGACATGTAACTCTGCTCTTCAGTGGGACCAGGGTGCCTAAACTTCGAAGGCACTTTTGAAGACCTCATTCACAGCCTAAAAATAGATGAGAACATTAATTAAATGAGATTAATATAACAGACATTCAAATCCAAAAGAAGAAACTCTTCTCAAATCTTCTACAAGCCTTCTCATCAAATAGCAGGGTTGGTAGAAATTCCCAGAGTCTGTGACATTTCAAGTAAAAGTTGAAACAGATTAACAGTCATCCCTGTGTTTTGACAGTTCTACTACCTCCTGGGCATCCTGATTTTACAATACACCTATACTTACTAAGTTTGGCATGTGAAAAAGGGTGCAAAGGATATGCATTAAAGGGTATCACATTTTGTGAAGTGAATTGTAATTTACTCGTGTTTCAAGAAATACACTTTCTTCTTCATGTAGGCCAATAAAACCTACATTGTGTATCCATCAGTGAAAATAAGCAAGATGAAAAATGGAACAGAAAAGTTTATGCTAAAGGCTATTAAAGAAATTATCCAATGTTCAAAAATTTGAAATGTATTTATTTGGCATCAGTATGATCCAAGAGGTCCACTGCCTCCCTTCCTGATCACTGCTGCCCCTTCAAACAGTATTTGAGAGAACATTTACTACTGTGCAATCAGAAAAAGGTCATCAGACTGAATTTCATTCAGCTTATCCCTTTGCTGCATTTTTTCCTGTAATCAATTCCACCAGATATCAATACTCTGACTGGCCTCTTCTGGAAACACTTTTTTCACAATATATGTTTCAGAACTTGTTTTCCTGAAGACTGTATATTTTCACTCACTCCATTTCTGTGAACATAGCTATGGATATTTCTAATTCCTCAGCCTCATACTCCAGTAGACTCCGTTTTCAGTCTTTTCTCTAACAACCCCATGGACTCTTGGTTCATTGCAAAAGCCGAAGGTTCAACGAAATGCTTCATGCTGGTTTGCTGCCATGGTGAAGTTTTCAAAGTTAATGCTTAGGACGCAAATAGCACAACAGGAATAACAAAATGAGAAGAACAGATAACGGAATACAAACAGCACCAGGAGTTAGACTCTGTTGCGCCTTTATAAATGGCATAATATTTCAAAATATTTTTGAGAATTTAATGGAACTAAAAAAGACCCAACCAAGTTCTGTTTCATGACTGACACAAAGGCCAAATAAGCATGTCATTCCACAGATCAAAGACAGTTGTGATTATATATAGGATGTTAGATAGAACAGGTACACTAATCATTCATGACATGAGAAGTTCATCACAATAGCATCTCTTGATCACAGTTGAAGAAAATTCAGTCTGTTTCTAGACTGAAAGAGCCCTTGTTAATATTGGCGATAGGAAAATGTTGGAACCACTGACTTTTACAATTGCTTCTAGTCCTCCTTTTCTGACTACCAAGATGTGACAAAATACAAATCTATACAAATGAACTGTCACATTGAGCTGATGACATTTGGTCTGCAAAATACTTCAAAGAATGAACCCACATAAGTTCTGAAGTAAGGAATGGCATACCCAGACTCCTTCTGTTAGCAGGCTTCAGATACAGAAATTAGTTTTTAAAAAATTGAATGATCTGTTTCTATCAGGCACCTCTACAAGCTCTTCCTCATTGCCATCCCTGTATGAACGATCAGAGGGCAAAACCTTGTTACCACCTTCTGCAAGCACAAGGTAATGGTGCACATCTGCCATGACTGCCAGATAGCTTTAAACAGTGCTTTTCATTTATTTTCATTTCTTTTGGGAAAATGCCATTTGTTTCCTGCATTAAATAGCACTTGCTTTTATGGCTGTGGCATTTGCAAAGTGCCATCGTATAACTAGAGGCTGCAAGAATCATGTAAAGAAATGGTCAATAGCAAGTGTTGCTCAGGGATGTCAAAGATTACCTCATAAGTTGAGATGGGAGGGTAGGTAATATTTCCTTAAATCTACTTTTGGCTAAGAGTCCTGTTGGTAGTACTTGGTGGTGCTGGAAATGAAATGTTCTGTCATTGCTCAATTCAAAATAAAACCATTTCAAGCTCAATAAGCAAACTTTCACCCCATTCACAGGTCAGGACAGCTCCACTTACACATTTCTAATGGTTCATCTCTGGTGCACTAAAACCTACAGGACACCAAGAACATTTTTCTTCCCTAGACGGCTTCTGTAGGAGCTCTGTAAGAGTGAGATTCAACTGGTCCTTTCATTTTTGTGTCTTTGTCACTGCAGATCTCCGCATTTTGAAGTCCAGTCATGCTATTTTTGTTACCATCCATTAAATCTTCTGCCATCGCCGTGTTCTTCTTGTTGCATTGACAGAAGTCACTGGAGCTCTCTAGAATGTTGATGCAAAATTTGATAACCAGTGCTAGCCAGGCCATCCCAAAGAGGATCCACAGAGAGATTACATTCTTGTACCAGCTTGGATAGGTGCGATCTGGGTTCATCCCTACAACAGAATCACCCAAAACATTTCTACACTGGATCAAGAGTGCCTCAAAGGAAACATTACATGTAAAGCAAAGACAGTTGAAATATCATTGAATATTAGTGATTTCCATAAAACACAAGTATGCCATATACTTAGTATGTGAACTGATGTTGTAAGTATGTTTCATGATGTGTCAGCAACAGCCTAGTACTCCTTAGGAATTGCAAATATCACTCTCAAGAAAGAAAACTAAATCCCAAATTACATCCATGTCGAAGTGAAATTATTCACATTCAAGCACACAGTTTAGTTTCTCTGCTTATCACTTAGCACCACAATATTCTATTAGCATGTAACAGAGGTTCCTGCAGGCAGAGAGGTAAGCAGGTTTTATGTACCACTATATGTATCTTGTTAAACCAGATATAAGCAGGAGAGTCTCTGAGGGCAGGAGAAAAGACGCCTGAGCAGTCCTAAAACCTCCAAGAACAACCAAACCTTGGAAGACAGTTTGAAATTATCACCAGCCTTCACGGCCACAGAGGCACTCTCTGGAGGATCATGGACAGCTTGGTGCCCATCAGGACTGCCAGGTCCTTTTCTGCAGAGATGCTTCCCCACAGGTCATTTATTCCTCCCAGCTCTGTATCACACTAGTGGGGAAACAGTGTGAAGATCACTTGAACCGTGCTTTTGAGGCATAAACCACACATACAGGATTGTAATGTTTAGTCTCTACATACCACAACTGACATATTCAATTATTCCCATACCAAACCTAGCGTATCTATGGCAGTATTCCAGTTACAAAGGTACTACACAGGTGAAGGCACACTGGGAAGAGGAAGGAATACCAAATGCATTACCAGGAACTGAGAGAAGTAAAGCTGCTGTAGCACAGAGTTCAGCATCATCTGTAAAATCAGTATAGGAAAACACTGAGCTGACCCAGCTTTTCTCAAGCTCCATCTGGCTACCCTTGCCCAAGATAACTTTATTCCTAACTTATTTACATGTGCCTACACAAGCTCTAATCATAACTTTGATGCATTACAAACAAGTCCTAAAGTAACTGCCACTAAGTTGTCTAAGCATCAAGCAAGTGCTATGAAGAAAATAGCAAATCCGTAATAGGATGTTTTAGTCTTTCTGTCTCTCAGGAATTCAAGAGTGCATGTGTTTCTATAATCAATTTGTTTTTAATGAGAAAGTCCTTATCAAAGAGGTGTGTCCTGCATTTCAGCAAATGCAGTGGGTGTGGATGCAATCCCATTTCCTCTGGCAAAGGGTTTTGGCATCCAAAACTAAGTAGTGCCTGGTGCCTGACAGTCTATACCTAAGTGACTTAAGTTGCCTTTCAGAAAGTAGTTATCTAGGGTTTTGACAGAAGAAACAGTCCCTGCCTGTTAACGAAGATGCAGAGTGGCATCTGCTTAAAACTAATGGCTGCTGATGCACTTCAGTGTGGTAAGTGTGCCCTCAGCAACCACTGTGATTAAACCATAGCACTCCTGCCTGCTGGTGTAGTCATTCAAAGGACAGGCCACTTCAATGCCACTTACTGACTGGGAAAAATGCCTTTGTTCTTCTGCAGGTGGCATTGCTATGGCAGAAATCATGTCTTTCCCAACCTGCCAAATGCACACCACAACACACTGATCATCAGGTCTGGGGATTGCTACTGGTGCCAAACTGCCAAGTGGGCAGCTTTGTATGTCATGGATTTGCAGTTCAGTAGGTGAAAGCAACAAAATGTGAACTACTCACCAATCACATAGTCTCCAAACCCTATAGTGCTGAGGGTAATGAAGGAATAGTAGAAGCCTTCTTCATAAGACCAGCCTTCTTTGTCAGAGAATAACAAGGGAGGTAGCAGGAGGAACAATAACAAGCCAGTTACCAGTGCACAGGTCTTCATCAGGAAGGAAGCTTTATTCTAGTAAAACAGAAAGAAAAAAAACCAAGATTGTCACAAGAAGTGCAGCAAGGAAAGTCCAGCTTGTTTTCCAATTGGAGATGATGATGATATGATGATGGACTCCATAAAAGCATACAAACATTCATTGAATTCCACTATAACAAATGGCATGCCTGTCCTACATGTGTGCTGGCTTTAGCTGGGATGGTTATTTTCTTCACAGTAGTTAGTAGGAGGTTGTGCTTTAAATTAGTGTTGAAAACAGTGTTGGTAATACAGAATGTTCTTATTGCTGCTGAGTAGCGCCTGCACAGTGTGAAGGCCTTCTCTGCTTCTCATTGCACCCCTCCAGTGACTAGGCTGGGGGTACACAGGAATTTGGGAGGGGACAGAGCCAGGACAGCTGAGCCCAAGTGACCAAAGGGACATTCCATACCATTTGGCATCATGCTCAGCATATAGAGGTGGGGGAAGAAGGAAGCAGGGAATGTTCAGAGTGATGGAGTTTTTCTTCCCAATTAAGTGTTATGCATGATGGTGTCCTGCTTTCCTGGGAATGGCTGAACACCTGCCTGCTGATGGAAAGTGGTGAACAAATTCCTTTTTTTGTTTTGCTTGTGTGCACAACTTTTACTTTACTTATTAAACTGTCTTTACCTCAACTCATTAATTTTTTACTCATCTGGATTCTCTTCTCCATCCCACAGGGCAGGGGTGAATAACTGCGTGGTGCTTGGATGCCAGCCGAGGTTAAACATTGACACCAAGCCAACACAAATTGGGCATCACCTTCTTAAGTCCTAAATTCATGCCAGTTTAAAGCCTGTTCCACAAATGTTCCCATGTAACTTACACATGCAATTCTAACTAAAACTGATAATAAAAAGACTAGATAGTCTAGGACTGTGCATTGCTCACATGCTTTATCACTTCTGTTGCTGTAGGGGAAGTCATTCATCACAGAATTTCCCTCAATTAATAAACAACTTTATCTGACACCTCATAGGGCTGTCATAGACTAAATTTATTTGCTTCCAGTTATTCCTGAGTATTATTGCTTTTTTGGTCAAATAGTCAGCCAGGTTGTCCTTGTTAGTCACAGGATCTCAAATACCAGACAATGTCCTCTTTTTTTCTTTGAGATATGTCTGTCCATACTGCTTACCTGCCAGTGAAACACCTCCTCTAGGTGACGGGCACAATGCTGAACCCCAAGCAGCATCAGGTGCCCAATTTCATTCAGGAGTACAAGGTTCAAGGGGATCCCAAAAAGTGCAAACATGATGCAGAAGATTCGACCAACTGCAGTGCTGGGGCTCAGGTTTCCATAGCCTAGACAAGGGAGGAATGATGCATTAAATCTAAAATAGTCTTTGCTTACCCCTTCCCCCTGGAGGGGTGAACCTCCATCATCTACAGAAGTTAGGTGATAAGGTCACTGCTCCAAAAGGACCTTTTTTATAAATAACTGTAAGTTACATCCATTGTTTGTCATATCCTATTGTGGGCTGGAAAATAACATTTCTTTCCCTGCCAATTTTGCTTAGTTCCTTTTCCATTTACCAGTCAATTTCCTCTCCCCTACCCACTGCCCTGGCTGGGATCTGACGTAAATGCAAACCTTCCGTTTAGTTCAATTTTTGTAAGCATTGTTGGCATGGGCTTTACTGGTGCATGATCCTGCATCGCTGTCAGATGGTCTCTGAATCACAACAATAGTGTTTTAATTATAACAACCACCCTTTTCTACCTTTGTCCCACAGGACTAGTGAACTTAACACTGCCTCTTTGCTTATACTTTTTTGCACCACAAGTACCAAACACACCTTAAATGTCAAAATTATTGTCTAGAGTAAATATATCCAGAGAAATTATATTTAACCTGTGTAAAATACTTCAATTTCCAACCTAAAGAAAAAAATAAAGCATTTTAAATTTTTCCTCTTTCTTCTAGTCAGAGGAAGTGATCTAATAAAAGGTCCTGCCTTGCAATCACAGCCTTGCTTGTATCCCCAGATTGTGTTCTGGCTTCAAGATCACTTGTCTTCATTCCCTACATGTTCTGTTTAAAATGTCCCACAAATTTGCAGACTGGCATTTGTAATTTCTAGTGTTTTGTGCCACAAGAAAGTCAGATTTAACTAGGGTATATTTCACAGGATGCTTTCAAAGACAGAAGAACTAGCACACCACAAGCATTTCAACAGTGCCTTAGCCAGTCAGAGACCTATGGCCTTGACGACATTTCAAAATCACCTCTGCTCATTAGACATCGGTGTACGTCCACAGAGGAGATTATCTTTTTACCACAAATAATGCTACCCCCTCCCAGCGCCACCCAACCATCAGCACAGCAAGAACAAAGGTGCTCCCTCCTCTGCTGCCTTGCTACTCTGCTTTTGGGTGCTCTAGCCTCAGGGCAAGTGAGCAGTGCCCGGCAGGGAGAGGCCCCAGGGCTGGGCTCTGCATCCCAGATAAGTGAGAGTGCAAACATCTGTGGTTAACTCGAGAGTCCCATTTCTTCACTAACCTCTGTCACATGCCAGATGCAATAAGCCACTGACTGACAATGTAGGAATGTGTGCAGCTATGAGCTGGGCATATCTACACATGCAAAAAATCTCTCACCATGGGCAACTCTGCAATTAGTTGTGCACGTCTGCCAGCAAACTACACCCAGAAAATGGTCTTTGGGTAAACTATTCCTAAGTATGTACCCCCACAAATCCCAGATTTGATGACATGGAGGACATCCCCTTCAATAATTTTAGGCACACAATACACCTCCAATGGAGCCCCAGAGGCCTGTCCCTGGGAAGGGGGAGAGCATCCCCCAGAAAGAATGAGATGCTGTTTATATAACTAGATGTTTTGAAATATAGTCAAAAAAAAGGAGTTAAATTAAGACTTCATGCCAGTGCTACTTCTTCTTTGCTTGTGAGCAGCTTTGCAATGTTAATGCACTTTTCCCCAATGACTGCCAGATTCTGCCATCTTTCACGGTTTCTAGACTACCAAGTGTGGTAAATGAGACACGTAGGCAAGCACGTCTGGTAGATGACCCCTTCTAAGCAAATTATAGAAAGATGTGTCTGGTGTGATGCATTTCACACTGGCTGTGACGTTTCAGTGGATTAGTTCAATTTTTTTCTCTTATGGGATTAGGGTGTTTTGTGGCCTGACCTGGCTCAGGAGAAAGTGCTGGTGGGCATTTACTATAGGGCTGGAGGCTGAAGATGAGTCACATACATTTATGGCCAGTTATTCCCAAGGTAGTTTCCCCCTAGCCCTTCCCCTTTCTTTTCCTTCTATATCAAGTTTTAAAAGACTATGCAATGTCTTGGGCAGTTCTTTTAACCACAGGTTTCTAAGTTTCTCGGCAGAAAAACATAAAAGAAAAAAGGCCCATGTTCTCTGGTCACTGTGTGAAGCACAGCAGCATTCAGAATTGTGGGGATGCCACATAGTGCTGGAAGGCAGAGCACCTAAACCTAACTTGTATGTTGTAATTAATTAATGCATTTTAATTAATTTTAATTAATAAATTAATGGGAAATTGAATGATGCAGGAATGTCTAATGTGCACAGCAAACCTAGCCCTCCAAACACCAGACATGCTTTGCATTTGATTTCTCTGGCTCGCATTTCCCTTGGATTCAGCAGCTTGAGACAGTTTTCTGAAGACTTGGTACACAGTTGCTGTACGCATGCCAAAAAACCATGTCCCACCAGCTTTTATACAGGATACAAAGTATAATCAAATAGGAGACTTTAGATTATGCAAAACAGCCAGATATTTACTCCTGTCTGGTTACATCCACTTATCCTTGCACTAGACAAAGAAATGCCAACCTAATTGTATATAAACCTCAATTGTTATAAAACTCAAACAGGAACGGGAAAATAGGACTTAGCCTCTTCAGTATTAGTTGGTGTCTTAAATCATCATGAGCTAGATATTAGAAGATCTGAACCAGATTCAGAAATTAAAACTACACTGCCAGTTGTGTCACATCCCTCATGAGCATGCTGCTGGGATGTCACCTGGTATATGTCTGAGCAGAGAGACACTGAGAAATGATCACTAAAAACTGCAGAGACAAAGTGTGTTTCCACTGAAGCCACTGGATTAAGTGCATGCATAGCTCCTCTTGTTTTGAAATAAGGTGTAATGTAAGTTAAGTTTCTTTGGAGGAAACAAAAGAGTGTTTTTATTTCTAAATGCTCATAACCATGTGCTTTAACTCATGTGCTTCTGTTACATGTATTAAGTAATTCAGGATTTTTTTCCTGCTTTCCCATTACATTCCTGCCCATAAGGGATTCAGAAGCTCTGTAGACTTCTTAAGAATATAAGACTTATTAGTAAAAGATCTTTTCATTCACAAGACAGTGCTTGCAGTGCCCTCAGTTAACTGAGGCAGCTGTAACTTCCTGCTACCCACAATGAAAGGTTTGTTCTCACTGTCCAGATATAAGAGTATTTTCATCAAAAAGTGCTTAGAACAAAAAGTGTCTATCATAGGCTGAAAAACATCTGAAAATTTACCAAGAAGTTTCATACGCAGAAAAATCCAGGGTTAGCATAAAACCAAATCTCCCCAAAAATGTGTTTGAGTGCTAAAACCACTGATACAGCTACTGGTTAGAGAAGCAACACTTCTTGTTTTATTAAATCTTTTCTCCTACCTGAAAGTATACAAGCCATCACTTCCTACAGACATGGTCTAATCCCAAATTTACAGATTGCTCTTGTTGACAATATTTGGCCTTGAATACCAGGAATTCATCTAAGCCTGGGGGCCAGGTATCCACTGTGCAGTTCACTGAGGGGTGTCAATGCCAGAATTATTTTATTTTGCATTACACATTTAAATACTCATGAAAACTTCTCTGCTTGGCAGTTGAGGTGATGTTTAGTGAGCTGCATTTCTATTTTCCCAGGCACTGGAGGAAATTAAATCCTATACCATCCAGCTCCTCCCACCACTAGCTCCTCCTCTAATGCTTTTCAGGAAATCTAAAATTTCTTTCCCTTGTGGTCTTTACAAGTGATCTGGACATTTTAATCCAGCAGAAATGAAAGGTTTTTTCCATGAAAAATTCAAATGTTTCATTGAAAAAAAAAAAGAAAATTCACTTTAGATGGAAAAGACATCTTTGTGTAATTCAAAGTAGAAAAACTGCAAACACACCTATGATCATTCACACAGCCTTATGGTAATGTTTGTCTGGTTCCTTAAAATGTGAGCATGGCCCCAGCTTAGCTGGAAGGCAACCCTGACAAAGCACTCATTAGCCTGCTCTGACCTCATAGCTGACTGCTTTAAGCAGACAGTTGCACTGGAGAGCTCCTGAGGTACCAGGAAGCCTGAATTATCTTATGATCTTACAAGCATTAGGATTTTCAGAGGTCATTTGGTACCACCTACATTCACCTGAAGAGTAGCAAGTCAGGGGTTCCTATCCTCCCTCCTGCTTTGAATGTCTCCTTAACTATATAAAACATATTAACATGCTTGGCTTCTCAACCTTCTTGTGAGATTTCACATTGTATCCACCAAGTCTGCACTAAGTTTGAGAACACTTATCAGCTGGACACAGCTGAGGACACCTGGCATGGGAAGTCAGTTATTCCCAATCCATCCATCCACGGAGGATGCTACAGGCATGGAGCCTGTACATGTAGGACAGAAACAGGACACAGTCCCCAAGCAGCCACTGCTTGCATTGGCTCCTCAGTTTTATGGTTAGAACAAATCAAAAATTTGAAGAATTTGATTTTAAAGCTAGTAGTGGCAGAATCTCAGGAACTGTCTTTTATGGGGAAGCTCACTGGGACCCTGGCAGGTTGAATCAGGGAAGTTATTAACAGTTTTAGCCCTATTAAGTTCCAGATGAGAGTAAAATTTGGTTGTAGACTTCTTCAGTGAGTGAAAAAAATGCTTCAGATGATTACTTGCAGTCTTTGACTCATGCTGTGCATACACTGAAAGCTGTATAGTGGGCTTAGGCTCAGCTGGGTGAGATAGCATGCAGTCAGGAAAGCAGACCACATTTCCAGTGCTCAGGAGATAGCTCAGAGGATGCTGCTGTGAGTGGCTGTCCCCAAACCCACCAGTGACCTCCCATGGACCACTGTGCCACATCCTACTTGGCCAAGCCTATAGAGAAGGTCTGTCAGCTGTCACAGGGCAGGGAAAAGATCAAAGCATCAACAGTGGCAGCTTTTCAGCAGAGAACTCCCCTACACAAGAGGTTCCTGAGATTCACAGAGGATTCAAATAGGAACGTGGTTCCAAGCTGCTATTCTGTATTTTAAACACTTTGAGACATCAAGTTAGTTTAACTGAATTCCCCAACAGAGTGTCAGCCAGCAATGGGCAGGAACCTGACCATTTTCAGGAGCTCCACCAGGCACTGGGCAACACTGCAGAGGGTCAGAGTCTTAACAAAACTCTTGCTGCCCAAAGCTTTACCCTACCAGAATTTCACAGCCCTGAACTTGCTACTGCACTGGAATCCTCTGGGGCAACTATTAAATGTCTGTAATTGTATGGTTAAAACCATCACTCACTGAACAGCCTGATCCATGCCTCTGTTGTTATCTCCCAGTCCTCTGGGGTATTGCTTTTAGGACTGATGTACTGTGCCAACCAGAGGAGGAAAGAACAGGAAGAAAGTATTTCCCTTCTTTTCTTCACAGTGAGATGGTTTACTTGCTCCATTTTATATTTAAAAAAGGGCCCTTGAAATTCACACAACTGAATTCTGGTGGCTGTGCCATCAGAAAATGGCACATGGCAATGGCATCCAGCACTAGGCAATGGCATCCATCCGCCCACTATTAAGTGGGACATTCAGGCTAGAGAGGACAATAGTCCTTACTCCTACTACTCTTGGGCTTCCACAGACGAGTCAGCCTCATCACCGACTACAGAAAGAGCCTTTCCCTAGCACCTTCTCTGAAATTACACCACCCTGTGGTCGTTTGACTTTAGGAACTTTGATCTTGTGCCCCACTCTGAACTTGCTTTGACCTCTGCCCTGTTAGTCCAAACTAAGTAAGAGGAGAGTAAACACAGAAAGGAGAGACTTTGTGTCGGCGAGGGATAAAGAAGTCTGAGAGATAAAACCAGCAGCAAGTTAGCTTTTCTTTCTTTAATCATGTTTAGTACTACAGCTCTACAGGAACTCTGAGGATGACCCTTCAAGGCATTGGAGAAAGGGTTCTTATGGAAAAATCTGCAGAAAATGAGATAACATAAAATCTGGCATGATATGATATGTCAAGGACAGCAACGAGGAAAGCACAGAAGCGTAACAGTGGGGAGAAAGAATCAGCAGGTGGCCAGGGCTGCCCAAAGTTATAAATGCAGTTCCATTCAGATTATGAGATTGGCCAAAAACTACAGAGGCTTTGGGGCACTTCTTTAGACAAGAGATTTTAGTTCACACATATCTGCTCTTTAAACATTTGCAATTGAGGCACCAACTATGTCCAGCCTGCAGGTTAGAACTCGCTTGGTTTTTAAGCAAAGTTCACACGCTGCTTTTAATCACTAGTAGTGAAAATAGATGAGGCTATCATTTAAATGGAAGAAGGATACAGTGCAGAAGATGCTGCAACAGGAGACAGGAGGATTTAAGCTTTGTTAGTGGGGAAAGAAGGTAATGCCCCTCAGCTGGTGTTAATGGGGAAAGAAGTTAACATCCTCTCCTGTATCCCAGTGAGAAAGTGTTCTGGTAAGGACGTGAGAAATGGACCTAGCCTTCTGAGGGGGGGTTAAAGCACCTAAAGTAGAATACAGAAGCTGGCAGAACAGAAAGAGCATCTCAAAGGAAAGTGATTAAGGTAAAAGCCATAGTGGTTTTGGCAGTGCTGTTTGAGAAGACTAACGACAAGAGTCACAAAGATGTTATTTTGCATAAGAGGCCAGCAAGGCGTGAATAGTATTAATTGCAAAGAAAAAACGTGGAAGAGACAAACGGGCCAAAGGACTTGCAGCAGCTGGAACACATGGAATAGAGGCCATCCATATTCTTCAAGATCTTTATATAGTACCCCTAAATTCCTGAGATCTTTCTTCTGCATTATCATCTTAACTCTACCCTTCCTGAACTCATTTGCCAGAATGCCTTGGGTTTTAAGTCTTACAGGCTAATCTTGTGCAGATGGACCTGCTTTCATTGGCTCCATAATCACAGCCTGAGATAAACCCTTCCTTGCCATGTAAGAACATTAAAACCTCTACAAATCCTCCAGAAGCCTTATCAATTGTCATTTATCTCATTGCCATACCTTATACACGAAGTTTCCTATTGTGATTCACTCCTTTGAACTTCATTGAGTTCTTTGGAAAGGAGCTTGTCTCTTTACTTGACATAATCAATTACCCTTCCCAGTCACACCGTGGTATCCTCAGTGAGGCTGAACCCCTCAACTATCTCAAGAACTTGCATAGAGAGAGATTATGATAACAGACTCAGGGTGAGGCTCTGTGAAACCATTTGTAGTTTTCTCTTCTACTACATATTGTTATCAACAGAGTATTATGACACTAATCTGTATACAACTAACAATTTCACTTGAAAAAAGCAGCATGAAGGTTCCAGTCAACTGAAGTTTTCTGCATAGAAGTGGCTCATATGGCATTCTCAAATCCACAACTGAAAAATCATTAACAAGTCTCTAGAGTTCTAGCACCAGCTTTAAAATCATGAGATAAAGAGCTGTAAGATTTGGTTCTTTTCAATTTTCAATTGCCTCTGCTATCAACTCAGTTGTGTCATGCCCTGTCCTGTCCTCCTCCCATACAGACATCAGGGCAAGGAGTTTACTTAAAAAAAGAGGGGAGTGGGGCAGGGAGCTGGGGTAGGAAGAGTAGTTTAGCAGCTACTCTTAGTATAGAAGAGTAGAAATGCTAAGTCTAGGTCTCTGCCAACATCACGACATCTCCTTATATTTTAACATTATAAATTTGATTTTTCCTGAATATCATTAACTTAAATTTGCCATGGTGAAATAGTCACTCTGGTGGCTTAGAAACTCATCAGGATCCACTACTGAGGCGTGCAAAGCAGCTCTGAGAAGACGCTGCTTTGTAGCAAAGGCTAAAAGGAACTGACCAGGCTCTCCTGGAAACCCACAGCCCGTGTAACCCTATCTCATGAGCCTCCACTGCCATCATCTGGTGCAACCCTGGCCTGGCAGTGCAACACACTGAAAGCGTGTTCCCAACCAGAACAATGCATGCGCAAAAGAGCAGGGCAGAAAGACGTACTGAGTCACAGGAAGATGACATACCACCACCCACTCGCCTCCACCCCCACAGAAAACCCACAGACCCTCTCTTTCTCTGAGCTCATGCTTGGGGGCTTAGTGTTCTGGAGCCAATGTATCTTCAAAAACAATCAGAAATCAAAAGAAGGTTCCATTTGGGTACAAAAAGAAAAATCTCGATTTAAAAATATACTTAAAATTGAAGAGAGCTGACAAATCAAGAAACCCCTTAGGGATTTTTGATATTCAACAACCATCTCTCCACATACTGTCCCCTCCATGTTTTTTTTAAATTCTGGGTCACAGCATAAGAAAAAGTCATCAGGGCAAGTTATTAACCATTTTGGGGACAGGGATATGAACTGACAATAATTAACAGCATCTGCCTTAACTAGCTCTGTACCCAGTACATTTCATTTTTTCCACTTTCCTTCCCTCTACTTATTTCCACAATTTCTTTGTGGCTTTGCATTACCCATTTGCTGCAATGAGTCAACTGAATTGTGATGTTTATCCAGCTATTTAACTTCCACTTGAACAAGCAGGTCCTCATCTAATACAGGTAGTAATAAGGAGGAATAATTCATAAATACAGTCTCTGAAGACACAATAGCCAGTATTAAAAATTTTCCAAAATCATTCCTGTCCTTGTGATTGGAAAAGCCCATTTCAATGCACAATTCACCTGAGACCTCTCAGTGCACAAGACTTGGTAAAGTCGAAGCAACACAGCACCATGCAGTTCAGGCCCCAGAAGCCATGTAACTTAGCAGGAATATGTCCTGAGCTAATTATCCCTGCATCTGATCAGTTAGAGATCATTACTGCACTAGCACTGACAGAGCACTCATAGGGCTGGGATCATGGGTGCTTCTCTACTGCAAGCTCCAGGGAACCACACAGTGCTGGAGCAGCATCTGAGTATAGGCCCTCATTCCCACTCTTTTACCACCTGTGAGGTGGCCCTGTAAGCAGGGAACTCTTACCAATGGTTGTTATTGCAGATATGGAGAAGAAGAAAGACCCACTGTAGTCCCACCTGCCCAGGCTAGTGGTGTTTCCCTGGAGGGTTATGCCACTCTTGTAGGCTTGGATGATACCCTGCAAAGAGACAATAGCATGAGATCCCACACACCCCTTTAAGGCAAGTTCATGTGACTGGCATTTCCACTTCTGGCTGGTAAAATCCCAAACTACAACCACTTCTGACTCTGTTGTTTCCCTTTTAGTAGAGGATCTCTTGTGCCTTAGAGAGCAAAGGGCTGCAAGGTCAGAAAAGCCAAAAGCCAGCAAATTGCTTCTAAGAAAAGGGCATCTACAGCAATACAGTAAAGCTGCACGTGCACATGGTAGATTATATAGATAAATGTGGAAGAGATTGGAGGGTAAGATCTAACTAGAGAAGGCCTAGACAGACAATAATTAAGACTGCCTTATGACATATTTATTAGGAAAATGAAATGTTTCCAGATGGGATATTCCAATGGCAGAAGTCCCAGAGCAGCAAATATACATGCATATGTAAATGATACAGATCCCTTGCAGGGAAGCCCCCTAGACTGGGGAGGAATGTATCTGGTGTGTTATAGGAGACTGAGACTACTCAGTTTGGCCAATATGACCCCACATTGAGACTACGAATGTGAATGAACACATCAGATTAGCATTACACCCGATTATGTTCAATCCTCCCAGGAAAGACTTAGAAGTCACTAGCTGAAGTGTGCAGAGTTATGCCAAACTAAGATATCAGATGTCTTAACAGTGCCCACATCCGACTATACCTTCCCATGCCAACAAAATTAATGACAATTGTGTCCAAAACAACATTATTCACAGCATGGACACTAAACATTTCACACTTCACTTGACAGTCAATTATCTTTGAATGCAAAGTGTAACCAAGAATACATAAAATTAATCATCTCTGAAAAAGACATGCAGATTCTAAATAATACTGTCCCCATCCTAACAAAAAAAGACTACTGATAAAACTTTCACCACTGATAATAAAAGGAATCACACTCAGACTTTGATCAGTTTTTGGTTTTGCAAAGGAGTTGTAGTTTATACATCCACCAAACAAACTGGCACATCAAGCCTGCAAAGCGAGGAAGCTTTGCCCCATTTTACTGATGTAACGTGCTCTACATAATTTATATGATATATATATATAATATTATACAAGGCTGTGAATTAAAAACTGTTTCCAGGGTCCAAGCAGCAGCTTAACTACAAGGATCATTACCTCTTTTCTCTAGAGCTACTAATTCTCACACTAAGACCAAGGAGCAGCTCAGAGATCAACACATTTTTCTAAGCAATAAACACTGTTGGATAATGCATTCTCAGAAATATCTTGATTTACTCATAACTGAAGGCAACTTAAACCCCTCAGAGTCACATTATAATCTATTAAATTCTAAATTATGAGACAGAGCAGAGAGCCTGTGCTCTGAGAAGGGCTAAGGACCACACATGTTGTATTGCATTTTGCTTCCTTCTGTGAATTGTTGCTGTAACGTTGAGCGGGGCAACTCAAAAAAAAGATTTTGTATATAGCATTAGTGACAAAAAAGAATCAAGCCCTGCTTCCCTTCTCCATGCAACTACCCCTGAAAAAAACCAAAAAATGAAAGAGAGAGAAAAGGTTGCCTCAAAAAGCCCCCAGAAGGATTTGTTTTGAACAGTTGTGTGTAATTCCCCCACTCATTGTTCTTCTTCCAGGTCTGGTGTCTGCATTGAGGTTTGTCAGGTTACATGGGGTACAGGCTAACAACATTTGAGACCTTCGGTTTAAGAAGTGTAAGAAACTCTGCAGACAATGGCCTAGACAGGAATCAGTTGGCATGAACATAAAATAACTCCCAAAGTAAGTCAAATGGCAAGAGAGACACTGGAAAATTATACAGATAACCTATTTTTTCCCCCTCCAGAAACCAGTAGTTAAATTTGAAATAAAAAGCTTGATATTTTCCTCAAAATTTCCTTCTGTAAACTGTGATCTCTGCAGTTCTTAGTTAGTCTTGAACACATATATACCTGCTGGAACAGCAACAGTCCAATTCTTGGATAAATTTATTATCAGCTGGATCAGGAATACTTGGAAAACTCAAACATGCAGCATGTGTTGTCCATTCTCCTGCCTGATGTCTTGCTGATACAACCTCATCAGTAGACAATATTACACTCAACATCAAGTTTTTAAAGCCAGAAACACTTAAGAACCAGAGAGGATTGCAAGAACCTGTGGCACAATTGGGCCAAAGAAATGGAAAAACCTTCATACAGAAAAGAAACAAAGAGCCTGCAAAAGACATCATGTGAGAAGCAAGCAGCAGTAACTAAGTCATTAAATGTTTAATTTCCCATTTTTGTAGCACTTCTGTTCTGCTTGGTTTAGAAGCAAGAGGCTGAGCAGTTGTGAGCACCTATGCCAGCTTTGCAGTGACTTGTAACAACTCAGAATTCCAGGGTCACTGTTAACCTTCCTCAAGTAGTGATGCTACTGCCAGGAAGCACAGGATGTGTCTTGAGGCTCTGAAGACAGGCCACATCATTTGCCCTAAATGGCCAGTGACCTGCACTGCTGGCAGTGGAAGGAAGTACCGCGTAACCGCTACTCATTGGCCAAGAGTGAGCCCTGAGCTCGCCAGCTGTTTTCTGTTTCTGGTACCGAGGCACTTGGTATGCTTGCTGAGGTCTCCAAGCCTCTTCAGCAAGAAGTCCCTAAGCATTTATTTATTACATCATTAACCATTATGCCCACCCACCTGTTGAAGCCAGCCCAATGGGGACCACTGAATATTCATGCAAATCAAAGCCACTTGAATAAAGCAACACTCACAGAAAAAAAAATGTCAAGTTCATTACTGTTAGGAAGAAAGAGCTACTGATGCCACCCTTAAAAGGGAAGATTCACAGTGTTGGAGATAAGGATACAGTCTTTGTTTTCCTAAAGTAAAAAATGTTTTATTATACTATCTACTATATACTATCTAGAATCAACCTTTGACATAGCAACAATGATGACAGAAAACTAAAGATTGACTCTCCAGAGAATGGTAGAACTAATGGAGCTTGTCTTCCTGCAGATGTGCCCACGGGGACAGATTCATGAAAGAGAAATCCATAGATGGCTATTAATGCACAGAAATTACTTCTGGCACAGGAAGTCATTGCATTGCAAACTCCTGAAGGCTGACCGAGCATTCAGGGAGATATCGGTGAATATTCTCCTTAATTTACTATATTCCTTTATACTTTTGCTTTCAGCTATTGCTCTTTTTCATAGAAAAATTAAAAATTGTTTATAATTTTAGAGAGAACACAGGAAAAAACCCAGCTGATAAACACTCTAGCAGAACAGCTGAATTCTCCCTGCTGTTTCCATTGAAGAGGTGTTGATATGTCTTTGCTATGGATTTTCAAATAAATTTGAAGTATATTTTAGCCTGTGGGTTCAAGAGGTACTAAAAAGTAAGTAAATCACACATTTTGCATCATAAGTGCTTAGTTTCCTTAGCCAGCCTTTTTGAGAACCAGAAACTCTGTTTTACTTTATGATTACTTTGAGGTGAAAGCCTAGCCTTTTTCTCTTAATTAGGCTGATTTGTACACTGATTAGGAGATAGGATAGAGGATTAGGAGATTTGTACAGCATCTGCCTCAAAACCTAATGCATTAAAAGGCACTCGTAGAAGCAGCATCTTAAATCTAGTGTTCAAAAGCAGTTATCTGCCTAATCTAAGACCTCAGTCAATACCACCAACTGCTCAAACCCAAAAAATACTGAACTTGCAGAGCTTGGGCTTGATATTTTGGGAACTTTAAAGGTCATATGCAATTCAAAAAGCAGAAAGGAAACAGGTGGGTGGTTAAAATAATAGGAAAAAAACAGAATGCAGTGGTTCTTTGGTTTCTACTGACAGACAAGCTGTACAACATAAAACCATAGTTTCACTTCTCTGCACTTATTTCCCCCTCTCTAAAGTGATAATAATTTACAGTTTACAGTGACTACTGCATCTTTAGCTGACAATACTTGCATAATTTTAAACTACAGATAAAAGTTTTGTGGGAATTATTTTAACTCCTATAGGATTTATAAATTGAGATTTTTAAAAATTGAATTTTTAAAAAAAGACTGGACATGGCACTTGGTGCTATAGTCTAGTTGAGGTGTTTAGGGCATAGGTTGGACTTGATGATCTTAGAGGTCTCTTCCAACCTCATTATTCTGTGATTTTAAATTCTTAGACCTTCATGGGTCAATGAAACTTCATTTGCAGGCTGCTGCATTTTCTCATCAAGTAGGCTGTTCTGGTTTTTGACCATGCAAGTAGGCTTTGCTTGGTGCTACTTAATATTGCCACGGCTGGTGATTAGAACACCAGCATGATGTCCACTCAAAGAGGTTTATTTAAAATATAGATGCCTATCCTGTTATCTTTGTTACAAAAACATGCCTCAGAATAGTCAAATTGAGCTTCCAGCTCCACCTTTGTCAAGTATAAGCTCTGAAGTTTCAGTTAGGAATGGCATAAGCTAATGCTTGCAAATACAAGCTCTGTGTTAGATTACATCCCAGTACAAAAGCCTACTTTGTGCATATTTCTGCAAGGAACTCCCTCCTTGAATTCAAGCTATGTGGTAACCCTGTGAGGAAGCTGTGGATTTCTGTTGACTCCCTTATCACACTTATTTTAGGATTGCAATACTCCTTTCTTTCCTTGTCCTCTACTATCAGTTGCTGGTTCTTTCTGCAGCAACATCCAAACACAACGTTACCACAGTTTCCTTATCGGAGTCAAAAAAAGAAACTAAAAAAATTAAATCACTCCTACAGTCTGAATTTTAACCCTTCACAGCTCTGGGGCTGCACTTCCACAGATGACTGATAATGCGTGACTCACCTATACTGGAGTTTTACCACTCTACACAGCTTTGCAGCAATAAACCCAAAGTAATTATTACAGTCATACCAGCAAAACTTAAACCATATACTTTGAATTATACTCAAAAGATCTTTTCATACTGTCTATCTAAAAGAAATCAACTCCAAAACAAAAAACCAAACCACCAAAATCCAGCCCAAACAACTACACTTGGGTTCCCACTTGACGTTTGAGTATTGCATCTTCCTCCCCAGAAAATGTAGGTTTATTCTTTTGTATTTGCTGCAGAGCCACTCTATCCTTCAGCCATACCAATAAGTCTCATTTACCACGTTTGCTGTGTTATCAGCTCTGGGCAGCTCCCAGCTTTCTTAGCTTACACACTTCCTCTCTTCCACAATTATCACCACATGTGGGCCCCTCCACCACCATGGCTGCAGCACAGCTTCTGATCACCAGGTACTGCTAAAGGAGGGACCATTATTTAATCTGACCTCCTTGACACCAGCTAAGAATTCCACCTTTCACCTCTGCACTGAGTCACAACAGCATGTGACTAGGATACAGCTTCCAAGAAAGGTACTTAAGATCAGCAGTAAAGAATGAATGAATGTGTATATGTAAAGAGAGGCGCTATGCTCTTCACAATCTCTTCCTTCAGAACACTATGCTTCTCTTTCCTCCCACAATCTTTACAGCAAAAAAATAAGCTTTATATAAATGATTAAACTGACTGATTCTAATCTGCCTGCTCTCCCCAAAATGAGCAAGTTAAGCGAAAATGACAAAAGCAAAGCCCCAAAAGATTATGACCCTACCAAATATATCCATAAGAATTCGTGACTTTCTTTTTCTGGAGGAAGCCATCAGGGAAAGAGTCATACAAATGATCTCTTTATAAACTGTGGCTCCTGTCACTGCTGTTGTCCCCTGCTTCTGAACTGTGGCATTTTGGCCAGAGGCAACAGTAATCTTGAGATACCTTTAAAGGCAAAAACCATATTTAGTAATTGTATTTGAAAGCGGTTCTCAAAGAAGGCAAACATGGACTGGTGTAAGAAACTTTATTCTCAAGTTCAGTTGAAGTTTATATATTCATGTACAGAAATCAACTTTTTCAGGCCATACACGAACTCCTGAAAATGGCTTGCCTCATTTCAGACACTTTTCCTCACCTTTGCCACATATAAAGGAGGAAAAGAAGGTGTTCAAAAGGCACCAAGCTACCATTTAGATTAATGAGAAAACAACTCACAAACTTTGTGCACTGGAAATTCTGTGCAATGTTGGCATATAAACATTCATTTATGCCTCACAGAATACCAGATGTAAATCAGAAGAAAAATGGTTAACATTAACCTTAGTCTCGGATTGCAAGGACAAAGGTCAATTAATTTCCAAATAATTGACAAATAGATTATTAATCACACCTTTCCCAGCCATGAGCTCTGATCCCTTGTCTTTGTCAGGAGAGGAAACTTACATGAATTCTGCCTGAAAGAAGAACTGGCACAAAATTTAAAAAAAATTAAAACCCAGCTGGATTATTTTGAATTCATAGTGTTGGGGTTTTTTTTTCTTAATTTTATGCCGCTTGCATAACCTGAGAGCAGATCTAATAACTGCTCCCCTGTCTTCCCAGCAATGTTTGCTAATGTAATTGGCACTAGTTCCTCAAAACCAAAAGAACCCTGAGAGTAAAAAAAGCAGTTTTACTTCGCAGCTGGATGTGCACTACAGTTTCTAGAATTCATCTAGACTTACCAACAGGAAAGGAGCAAAAGATGTAGTCGAGTGCAGTAATGCTGCAACCAATGCTGTAAACCACTAGTACTTTTTCTGAAAATTAAGCTTTTATATCAAGGAAGAATCTGTAGCATGATTCACGAGACAAAGTGTTGCTGAATTCCAGTCACTTCCCAAACCCCAATGAGAACAGTTACTCTACAGCTGGGCTGCTACAGAAACAGGCAGGCCCTGTTGAAAGAAGTTCAAAGAAGCTGCCTGTATAATTTACAGAACACAGAAAGGTTGCATTGTATTATCCTTGTAAAACTGAGATTTCTTTTCCTAGTTGTTTTTCTTTTAATCGCATTAAAAAAGATAAAGTATGAAGAACAAGTACCTATAAGAATAACCCACATCTTCAAACAACTGATAAGAATTACCACTTCTCTTTTTAGAAGGCACCCTCAGTCTTTAGCTATTCACTGCTAGTTGTGGGTCTCAAACCTTCTAGTAGGACAGATTACTGAGACACTCACCACTCCATGCCAGCTGGCTACACTCCCTTGTTACTTCCCACCAAGCCTGACCAGCTGTAACTGGGAATTTGATAATATCAAAAGAACATATCTCTCTAGGCAGAGGTATGATATAATAGGCTGCCGTGCTTTTCCCCTTGCCTTTCTCTTTTTGAACACAGGTACTAGACATTACGAGAAGACCTAGGGCTGAGTCAACTAACCAGAAAGAAGTAATCATTATGTCTTCTCATCACCTTCCAAGAAGTCTGATGATATAGTGCCAGTCTACTTGCCTTATAGAATAATGATTTTACCTTCAACAACTTCTGTCAATCGTACGCTAGAAGATGGTATTATTAGCACAGAATGCACATTCTTGGTATGGCACCCACAGCTCTTTTAATCAACAGGTCTGGAGAACGATGAATTGGCTGTAGCCTAAGCAAAGTAGTAGTACATTTTGATAATCATGAAGTTGGAAAGAACGATTACAGGGGATCATCTGTGACATCTATTACAAGTTAATTTGACCAAATTGGGTTCTATATAGATATTACAGCTCCACAAGACCAGGAGCCATTGCTGTTCCTTAAAGACCCTCACCACTGTCAGGTGATCTCTGATGCTCACCCCTTCCTGTTGCATCATCTGAGTTTATTTTAGTCAAGATTATTTTAGTAAACTTTGTTTGCAGGGTTTTACTTCCTGACAGCTGTCACAATTCTCTGCTGGTTCAATGTCAGTACAATCCAAGGTATTGATGAGGATCTTTCAGTCACGTGGGATCTCACTGCTCTTGTAAACATCTACTCAAACTCTCTGTGTACCTCTAGCTGTTGACTCTGGAGATAAGAGTATCTAGATACACCTGCAGCCATTTAGTTTATAACCTGCCCTTTAGCATTAGACCCTTTTCACTATACCTCACATCTTTCTAAGCCAAAAAAAAATTAGCTCAGCTTTCATTTTCTCATTTTATGAAAGCAACTGTGTTTAAATAGCACTATGTATCTACAATAGAAAACCAACACAATGATATAATAAATATAGGAAACATCTGTGCTAGGGAAATATGTATGCAACACAAAAGGTTTGTATAAAAAAAAGGAAGGATAGCATGAAAGGGATGTCATGGTAATAGGGTAACACACAAAAAGTGCTGTTCAAGCTTTGCCCTACAGCCAATCATCTGATTAAAGAGACACTGGCAAGTACAGCAGTTGAGTGCCTGTAACCATTGAAAATAATGCAGGAAAAGGAGTGAGTTTGGAGGACAGCTCAGCTGGACCAGAGCTACATATACACTCACACTATGCAGTAAAGCTGAGGCACTTTTGCGCTAGAAGTGATTCACACCAAAGCATGTCTAGGTGTCCCCAACCCCAAAAGGACAGAAAGGGTCTCAGCTCCAAGAAATATGCCCATACAGAAAGTGTCCTCTTTGTGTGCAGCCTCACTTTCTGGACACTTCCAGAACCTAGAACCAACATAATTTTTGCCTGGACATAGATATTTTTCTCCCCAGCTGTGTCCAGCTACTTTTCTTCATTGTATTGAAAGTGTATCACCTGCAGTCTGTCTTATCATTTCATCTGCTGCCATCTTCTGCAAGTCTTGTTATTGACAGCTTCCTTTGGTGTGACCTCACACCCAGTAATTCTGGCATGTAAAGATCATCACCATAATGATAACAAAAGGCCAAATATTGCCCTCTTTGCATGTTGCCTAGTGGCTCAGGAGGATGGCCTGCTCTCAGTCTTGTTCCTGGTGAGCATGTGTTCAGTCAGACTGTAGACAATGGCAGGACAATAGCCTGGGGTTAGGTGGGTCAACAAAGTCAGACTTATGCATTCCTTGAGTAAATGTCACTGAATGCACTGCAGAGATGGTTGTGGCCACTGTGCCTCCATTGTGCCCTATGTGTGTATAAACACATGACCATGCATTGTCTGTTTGCAGGTAAAGCATTTGCATGTGCTACTTTCAACTACTCAGGAAATGTGGAACTGCTCCTGCAGGGGAAGAGCTGGCCAATTCCTCCAGGCAAGAGAGCCCCAACAAAAATCCAGCTACAGGAAGCAGGGGCCCACCACTACAGATGTCACACGCTTTCTAACACATTCTCCTCCACTGTTGTTTTTGTTGTTGCTCTGCTATTTTCACCTCCTTCTGTCCTCTCCTTTGTAAAGTAGAAGGCTGCTTCTTCCTTGGAAAGGACCCAAGTCACAGAAATTACTGAATGATAATTCACTTGTCTAGCTACTACAGCATGGTTTGTTTGCTTTGCTTCTCTCCTAACCATCCTCACTCCATGCTCTCCTGCTAGCTCCTCAAAGCTGGAGCTCGCTGTTGCTCTCCCATCTGCACAAGGGTTGGAACAGTGGATTTCCCCTCCCGGTTGGTAACTAGGAACTAAGTGATAAACAGGTTGTAAAATTACATTTGTACATTGCTCAGCAAACTAGGATTTTATTTCATATTGGCCCATATACACTTAAAACAAACACAGTTTAACATTATCTGGAATCAAAGAGCTATAAGAAAACAATGAGGAGTTGCCAGTAATGTCAAGGCAATTAAAATTCACACACTGCTTTACGTTTTCACAAACATTCTTTATGTCTTTCTTAATTAGCAAATAATCAGCTGTGTATCTAGAATACAAGTTTCTTATCTGAAAAGAGCCAGTGATGACACTGCCTGATAAACTATGTGCAATGTACTGCAATAACAATCTACTGCACAGAAAAACATCTCTTTTTAAGCACACCTAGAGCATGCCAGTGATTGTTGCATAGGAAATTAGAAAAGAGTATAGGAAAGCATCAGTTCTGTGGATTTTTAAGGATTAATTTCTCAGCGTTAAAGTTATTCAAAAGGACACACAAAGCCACTCAAACTCAGAGTATGGCTTCTCAGAGCATGAAGGCACACACAGACACTGCATAAAATGAAACAAAGCTTATTTGTAACTTTCCCGTCAAGGGCTTGCTCAGTCACAATTAAGTACTCACACAGCATATTGTAACAACCTCTGGTCTAAAGGGATTTGAGTGGCTGTCCTGTTCCTGGGGTATCAAGAACAAGTACAGGTCATGTTGCAATAAAACAAACTGACAGAATGACATTTCTACCTATTTAGTTGTGATTATCTTCTCTCCACTACTAGCACCTCATTACCATCATTCACCGAGCGCTTGCAACCCCCGGGCAAGTGCCATGGCAGGTGCTCACTACACAACGCTGAATGAAGCCAGTGTAGTGCTGAATTGAAGCACTACAGTGCTGAATGAAGCTTAACTAAGATCCAGTTTTATGACATGCCAGACTGGTCTTATCTGCTATATTTCTCACTTTTCTCTATTTAAATTCCCCTGGTATTATGGGTAGCATAGCCCACACCATAAATAATAAAAGTGGCTACTACAGTAGCTTACAAAGGCCCAAATTTATAGGACACAATCACTGTACTACTGAGTGCCAACAGAGAGTATACCACTCAGCCAAGGGTTGAGAGTATGACATAAGGAATCAGCATAATTTTGTCTGCCAGAGCCTTGCTGAAACATCCATGATTATCCTATTTGATGGCTTTTCTATTTTCCTCTCTGCTGAAAAGAAAAAAAAAATTACATATCCAAGTTCCAACCCTGTTTTAGATTCTTTGAACTGCAGTGACCAGCTGCTATGGTTTCAGTCACCATCATACACTGCTTTTACAAACAAACAAACAAAAACCCACCAAAACAAAACAAACCAACCCCAGGTATTGTGTTTGGCAAATCTATTTGAGGCAGACACACCAAAGCAAGGAGTACATACTCAACTACCAGCACCTACTGAAATCAAAGGGTTTGGATACGTACTCCAGACACTTCAATATTGCAGGTTTTTCTTTTTCAGGCAAAAGCTGAACAAAGAGAGAACCCATTTATGTCACTTTGCTTGTATCTGTATCATAAAAATGCAACCATCTGTACTTTAGTAAGACTGCATTTGTTGTTGCTTTACGTTTTGCAACCATCCTGCAAATATCTTCAGAAGCATTTGCAAGGATACTTTAAGAGACCTAAGGACTTTCTATTTCCCTTTAAACAAGTAGAAGATGGAAAAAGTTTGACACAAGTATAAACATCAACTAAGTTTACCACGACAAAGCCTTCCCACTAGAATTTACCGCTTGCAAGACGTCACAGACTATAACTCATGCTTCCTAAGTGCAAGAGCAAACCTAAACCACCTGTAATCAACGGCAGGTAATTGTCACGTAACGGGACACTCCGCCACCGCCTGCCTCCGGTCAGGACGGCGGCGCTTCAAAACCCACGAACGCCGCGGCCCGTGGGACGGCAGCGGAGGACGAAAGCATCTCTATATCAGCGAGGAGTGCAGGCGGCCGCAGCGCGGCGTGCGGCGCTGGGGGAGCCCGACGCGCCCGCGGCGGAAAGCTCCCACGCCGTGGGCGGCTTCTTCGGGATGTGTGCGCATACACTTACACAAGGAAAAAGTTTGCTGGTTTTTGTTAGTTCTTTTTTAAAGTTACTCTCGGGCTGGAGGCGCGGCTGGTGCCGCTCCCCCACCCCGCTCTCGCCCTCCGGGCCGCACGCAGCGCCTGCCCCGCAGCCCCAGNTCCCCCTGCCTGCCCCTCCCCACCCTCAGCGGCGAGGAGGGGAACCCGGAGCCGCGCAGGGGAACGAAGGTGGTCGTGCAGCTCGNAGCGGGTGTTGAGCTCCGCTCCGCCGCCGCGCCCGGGCTCACCTCGATGAGCCGCTGCAGGGCGGGCCCCTGCAGGCAGGTGTGGTTGGCCAGCAGCTNTTGTCTTGCGCCGCTCCGCTTCCCACCTGTCTGTCCCAAAGCGCGAGGCTGCCCAGGGCTCCCTGCTCCGCGCCGCTTGTGCCTGGGCAGGAGTCGGCTCCGAGTCACGTTCGCTCCCCCGACGGATGCTACCCAGTCCCTCTCCCGGCAAACCGGAGTACTTCCCTCCCCAGATGGCACTACTCAGAGAGCAGTACGCTAGCACTCTGCATAAATCTGCATTCCTCTTTCACTCAGCTGCTAAGCTAATTTAAAAGGCAGCAAGCAGGTGTTTGTGATAACAATCCTTTGACAGAAACAAGTGAAAAGGTAGCAGCTTGTTTAGAGTCCTTTTATAATTTGTGATTTTCCTGTGAAAGATGGGGCTACTTTCTTCATATAGGTAGTTTCTGAGACCTACTTGATTTTAATTACTTTCTTGTATAAGATAGCATTCAATGTTCCTTTCTGTTCTCTTACTGGTGGATAAAACAATCAAATAGTTTTGGGTGTATAAGAACATTGTAATTTACCTATTTTGTCACATAATATGAGATAAAGGTGAATAAACCCAGTAAGCTTCTGCACAGGATGACTTTATACACTGTCAGAGGGTAATGTCGTCTCACTCTGCCCTGTGACTATTTTTGCCAGGGGAGTGTACATACTATTGCAAGAGAGGCAGCCTCCAAACATGTATTGCCCCCCTGCAAATGTTCTGGTAATGTGCTAATTCATAGTTTTCTGTGATGTACTTTAAACTGACTAGCATAAACATGATTTCACTGGCAAGATGCAAAAATTAATATCCAAAGGCTAGACCAATTCCAGTGTAACGATATCATCCGGAACACAGTCTTAGGAAAAAAAAAACCAATGCTGCTTATTTCTCAGTCTTAATTCTGCCTTTTCAGGATATTCATTACTCAGTGATATTTAAAGACAAAATTGGAATTATATATATATAAAAGAAAACTCGCTATAAAAATATACGTAAGTAAGAAAAAATGCAAGGATACTAGAAAGTATATATTTACTCATCACATTTAAGATCAGGAAATAGACACATCTGAGCTACATTTTGACATTTTAGCTGTATTTAAACCCAGATATAGTTTATACAAAGCACACTGAATATAACTATGTTGAAACGTTGTGGACTAAACATATAGAATTTAATGTTGATGCTAAAAATATATAAAACTAATTACAGATGAGACTCGGAGTTTTTAACTACAAGACATGCTGTGAAAATTCAGGATATCAGGCATGTGCTTACTAGACAGAATTTGGGAAGAAAGAGATCAAGTTTCACAACAAATCTATACAGAATCATATAATATTTAAATGGCTGTTTCCTTGAGTATTCTCAGAAACATCACTTGTCTGTCAGTCTTCTATTTACATCTCCACAGAGAAAGGCTCAAATCTTTGCCAATGATACTTTGGTGTTGTCTGGAAGAACAGCATGTATATCTGAGGATGAAGAAGGGCTTGTTGAGTAGGCTAAAAGAGTAAGTGTAAGCCTGGAAAGACATTTGCTTCTTGTCCTGCCCTGGACTGCAGGTGGTAGCTGCTCAAGGACAAAGTGCTACTTTTCCACAGCACAGATGAACACTGCCTGGGCCATTGCTTCTGCCACAGCCTGCAGAGCCACATTCAGAGGCTGCAAGTGTGCTGTTTTCTATGCTTGGAGCTGAGCACGCGTGCTCTCCATTCTGGGCAGAAATGTACCACTGGTAAAGTGGGTTATTAGACAAAAATAATCCATTTTGTGTGCTCCTCTGGCTCATAGCAAGTTCTTGTGATTGTGCAGTTCTTCCACGTTACTTTTCTTAGCTGGTCAGTTGACACTTGATGACTACACTTTTGTTAGAGGAACACTACCAGAAAGCACTTGGTCTATCCATGCTCAAAACCTGGGCCAGTGCTCCCAGTATCTCAAAATAACTTTTATTATAGATGTGCATGACCTTTAGGAGCTTTTCAGAACCTTGAAAAATTGACAAAGTAAGCAAGAAATTTCTATTGCTTATGCAGCACAGGAGAGGGCATCAGTGTTCTTCTCATTTCTCTTCCAACATGGCCATATGCTTGATTTAAAGGTAGCTTTCTGAGTCTTCTGTTGGGCAGCTGGAGAACTGCTGCAGCTACTGTCAGCTTTAGTAAATGCTGCAGTAGCAAAAAATCCAGGAGGTAGTCTCACCATTTGCTGCTACTTTGCAAAATCAGTATCAGATACAGGAGCAATTTTCTGGACTGCAGTAAAAACAATCCAAACTTTCTGCGGTCAGATGTCAAGTAAGGATAATTTTAAGAAACACTTTGTCAGTAAGTGCTTTCTATCCCTGATAAACCTCTTTATAATTTTTTAATGGCATGCAGCATGGTGTAAAACAGTGGATGGAATCACCTTTAGACTAGTGCATGTGTTGTGGCTGACTGTGCCTTGATAAAGTACAGAAGGCATGGAAAAAGGCAAGGGGAAGAAAATAGGTTAGATATAGAAGTCAGCAGAACTTCAATTTTGTCTTTTACATAAAGAGGCCAAAAGTGTCATGGTGTTAACACAAGGCAGGTACAGAGTACAGTGATGGTGATGATGTTAAAAGTGCAAGTGCAAACATTGTGTCTGAAGAACAGAAAATACTGAGAGGCAAAGTTTCCCGTGAGATTTGCAAAGATACAAAAAGCCAGACAGAAGAGAGTTGGCTGCTCCCAATGAAAGTCTACAGAGAAAGCCATTGCATAAATTTATGGGAATAGCTGAGGGCATAGAGGAAGATCAGTGTAAGAACCGAGGAGATAAAAATCTGTGAGGTAGGTAGTAGTAAGACATGAGGAAAATCTTGGATGGGATAAGCATTTGAACATTCATTTTTAAAAATAGTTGAATAAACCATTACCAGTATTCTTACATGCCAGCATTTCAGATTTGAGTAGCCACACTGCACTGTGCAGGAGCCAGCAACTGGCAAAGAAACATGGACCTTGTCAGGTGTAAGAACAAACATCTGTTGTGACCCTCCTCAGAAGTAAAAATCTAGCTCACAAAGTATGAAGGAAAAAATTAGTGACCTGTACAAGTCTCTACATGTTTTATAGACATATCTCCAAAATGAAATATCAAAGCAGCTGCCGAAAGGCTGACATTTGATGCTCCTATAGTCTGTCAGACATATGCTAGCTTGGGGCTAGGCTGTGTACCCAGCCATATTTAACTCATCCTTTACATTAAAGTTCCACTTACAAATGAGTTCAAAAGGATTAATTGATGGTTACTATGAGATATAAACATACTGAATAAATAGCAGTGTGTATATAATTACAAGCACACCCATGGAACATATTAGTAATGATTGAGCATGGTACCCAGATGAATGGATAATTGTTTTATCAAGTTTCTGGAGTCTAATAGAGAGTATGACTACAGATCTGCATCTCAGTGACTAGTCCCTTCTTAGGTGCTTATATGTACTTCGGTTTTTCAGCTCCTTTGAGGGTGGCTGCTGCTTCTTTTCACTTACAATAATTGGGATAAATTCAATCTCCCTGTTTTTGATGGGTCACACAATGTGCCTGACTGAGGATCAGATTTAATGCAAGAACCTATCATGGGCCTTTATTTAGAGGTAAACATACAGCATCAGTTCTCTATGGTGCATAATAGCTCTTCTATGAACTGGCCCAAAGCAAATTCCAGACTCTAATGATATTTGTGATTTGGCTGGAAATAAGGATGCCTCCTTGCTTTTAGATTTAGTTTAAAGTGCTGTTTTCAAGTGGCTGTGAATGTGATAAGGACCTGCTTTGAGCTGGCAGTTTGCTCTGAGACAAGTTGTAACAGTCCAGGCAGAGCTGGACAGACATATAATTTCCTCATAATTAAAAGAGAAGCATTTTAGCCCAGAAAATAAGGAAATGTTGTCATTTTATATGAAAGATGTTCATTTCAGACAATATCAACTGACTCTTAATTCAGTGGATATCATTAAGCAGGTGTTCATAACTGATGATATTCCTCTGTGGTTTTGTTTCTTTTCTGATTGGAAATGAAGAAAGATTTCTGTACCTGACTTTTTCCACTTGAGATTCTTGGTGAAATGACTTCTTATTGAAGCTGGGAGGCAGTCACTCTGGATTTTTTTGAAAATGAGTGACCATAAGAACTGAATCCCACTAGAGAAAGAGAAAGGATAATAATTGATTATTTCAGGGGAAGTTACACTAGAATGAGAAGTGTAAAATGAGTCCTGGGACAGTTGTGTAACACCTATATACCTTCCTTGGGGTTTTAACGGGCTGATGCCTACACAGGGTGTGGAAATTTCCACGTATCTGAAACATTTCGTCTCTAGGAAACAGTCCACAACCTGTGGTTTAGTCCTTTATCCACAGGGATCGCTTAGTATGAGATACAGATGGAAGATGCAGTTTCAAGACGGCTTTCTTTGTACCTTACTCAGCTAGGGATATGGATTCTAGGCTGCTCAGGTTCATCTTCCAATTTGGTGGTGTCTCCTTCTGCCAAGCTTAAGTCAGACTTGTGCCACTTTAGCTGAAGGTATCTTTCCATCAAGTCAGCTCCCACGTTGAAGACCAGAGCCAGCCAGGCCAAGCCAAAAACAATCCATATCGCAGTTAGGCTCCTGTACACGGGGATATAGTGCTTGTTGGGGTTCGTGCCTGAAAAATCCAGGAAAATTTGTATATATATATATATATCTTGGCAGCTTTGGTCTGCTAAACGTACTTACTCCTACACCCTCTCCACTCTTTGCAAAAGTGTATGTGTTAATCAGCTTGTGTGACCGACCAGCGGATAAATTTTTTTTGCATGCCAACCCTAAGGTTAAGATTAGCACAGTTAGCATGAAATCCCTGAAGCTGAGACTATATATTAAAAATAGCCGTATCTAATATTAGTTAGGGATGCTTAAAGTCAATGGTTCCTAGCCAACAACAAAGGAAAAAAATCTTGGAAATTAAATGTTGAATCCATATTAACCGTATGTTACTCAAGAGGCACACAGGGGATCTCAGATGATTTAGACAGCTACAATTTAGTGAATCAGTGATTGCTTTTTGGAGGGTAATATTACCTCAGTACCTGGGATTCACAATCACTTGGATAATATGGTAAATGTAGCCATTTTAATTAAGTGGTTACGAGAATCTTAATCCCTGGTTTGATATTTCCACAGCATGACCAATCAGTGCAGCTGATACAGTCATGGAACTTCACAGTGCCAGATTCAGCATGGGATTCTTTTTTATCTCCTTCTGGGACATAGTTATGACCTCTAGGAGGGGAGAGCTAGTGCTTGTGAATAAGAAACCCTAGTGGTTTTAACAAATAAATACATTAGACATAATCTGTTAAGCTTATGCATTTGTTCAAATAAATGTGTAGAAAAATAGCCCCTCATGTGTCTCTACCATGATGTTCTCAATCTAGAGGTCTAAAGACTATGTAATGTCACTGGGTTTGTTTTCTTTCAGAGGCATCCTGTGGTTGTCAGTAATCTTCTCCCCATTTTAAGTACTGATTATTTAATATTTGATATGATTTGTTGTTGGGAATGGTAGGCACTCACTAAAACAAATCAGTGGTAGGAGAGTGTGGTTCAAAGGCTTAATACTGAAAAAGGAATTTTATTTATATTCCACCTTTCACTCTTGATAACATTTGTAGCAGCCTGGACACAGCCACTGTTGAATGAGTGTTCAGTGGCACATGTGAAATGAGTTGAGTGACTCTCAGGTTGGCTGTCAAGAGAAAGATGCTTATATCCTGTAACACATTAGCTCATTGTTACCAGTCTGGCTGAGCTCACTCTTGACCAGATCTATAGTGGACTGGATATCTATGCTCCCTGTATTTAGTTTTATACTAGAGTTATGAATTTCAAAAAAGCTCAATCCAGTTCATAGGTTCTTTTTTACCTACTACATAGTCCCCAAATCCAATGGTGCTCAGGGTGATGAAGGTGAAGTAAAAGCCTTCTCCGTAGCTCCAGCCTTCTACATAACTGAAGACTAATGGTGGGAACACCAGGAAAAGCAAGGTCCCAGTGGTCAGGAAGATGGCCACTGCCAGTGTTTGAACTACCTGAAAGAGAAGAGGAAGATGGCACCTAAAGAGCATGGAGCAGTTGTCTTGTCAAAATTGCTGTGTCTGTTTTACTCTTGAATCACAAACCCACCCCACCTGGGAGCAATGGCAAAAAAAGAAGGATAAGCCAATGCTTCCATGTACTGCAGGTTGAGCTCACTGCTTACTCTGCACATAGATATTGTACCTAAGCATGAAAAAAAAATCTTACAATTAGGAAAAAAAGGAGGATTTTTAAAAAGCTTTATGCAATGAGTTTTCAAGAATGCTCCAGTCATATTTTCAGACTTAATATGACAGCCATTGAAATTAAATACTCATTTTACAATTTCAATTCAAGTAGAGATGCTCTTGTAGTCAACTAGCTCTTATCTTTGAGGAAAATCACCACGTACTACATAACTCATGAAGCAAAGGTGGGCAAGAACAAATTAGGGTTCTTTTCACTATGACTGCTTCCAAAGATTTATGAAGTGGTTTGCAAGATCTCAGCCAAAAATATGTTTGGATGAAACCTAAGTGAAGTCAATTTCCCTGCTTTCATTTTTAACTTAGAAGTGCTCAGAGCAGAACTGGTTTGTTTTAGCACAGGGCAGATCTGTGCCTCTCAGGACAAACATCTGCCTTCAGGGAGATAAATTACTATATATCTGACTGCGGTAGATAGGTACAAAGAATGGTCAGTGGATGGGTCCTGAAGGGATTTTAGGACTTTACGACTGATGGGTTTCCAGGGAACACATTCTGGTGAACTTTTGACTAATGATGTGTCGGCTGATGCAAACTCATTGCAATTATTTAAAAATGCCCTCAAAGCCAATCAAACCAGAGTATGTTTTCTATTAATGAGCCTATTGTGACTGGAGGAAAAGCCAAACCACTGTTTATAAAGTGGAAGGTCCAGATACCATATTTTAGTTTCTCTCTCTGAATTATCTCACATAGAAAATAATGCTCTGAGCTTGAGAAACATGGCTTGAGATGACTGTGACTTTGATAAGTCACTTCTGTATTATGTGTCATGTCTCTCTAGCTGTGTAATAATATTTGTCTCCTTTGCAGAGCAGTTTGAGAATAACTGACTGACATGATTATAGTTGATATATAATTCAGTTGTTCTCATTTACTTCATTTCAGTACTGTAATAAATAGAGTTTAATTACATAATAAACTTCGCATAAAAATGTATACTGAAATGAACCATTTTACTTTTTAACCTGTCTTTTAAGAACTTTCTTATATAAACCTGTAATGTTGGGAACAATAAGTCATGAATAATGAAGAACTGATTGTCATTAATTTCCCAGAGCATGACAAAATTCTGTTTATAAGGAGATAAACCAATTTCCTTGAATAAACTTTTCAGAGCAAGCAAGCAGATACAGCTCCAAAGCTTTGTCTGATCATAGGAGTTCTGTCACAAATGTCAACTCAGGAGTGAAAAGGGAAAGAAAAAAGATCATGTCCCTGAGCTGCTATCAGAAATCTCAGGAAAGATGCAGCTATACTAGCATGAAAATCCTTTTGGTGGTTGAGCTGCATGTGTTTGGGGAACAGGCAGAGGTTATGCAGCTAAAGAATTTCTTGCTTATATAATCCAAATCTGTATTTGACGGTACCTTTATAGCTTTCCCATTGTAGATAAAGAATGTAGTAACCCAAGAGACTTTACAAATGTAAAAGAAAAAACTTGTGCCAGAACTCTGAAATGTTTCAACATATTTAATCTCCCTTTTCCCTAACTGAAGGGGTTAATTCATTGAACCTTTTCTCAGAAACATGCATTAAGTTTGTAATAAATGACCTTCATGTATTTTCCATTATCAGTGCTTTTCTTATTAAAAAATGTCTGGACTAGTTCAATGACTCACCAATAAACTGTAAGTAAGGAGGAGTATTTGCATTTTAAGAAAAGAAAAGGAAGTGCTCGGTTGCTGGCACAAGCAGGAAAGTTAATTCCAGCCAGATCATTAGGCCAATAAAAATAAGTTGCCTTTGCACAGTGTAGAACTAAACTCTGGATAGATGCTGGCATAGGCTGGAGAACAAGAGCTTGATTTGGCAATGTGTGTACATACACGTATTCTGCCAAGGTCACCAGGTCTATGGTTTTGCTGAGTAGGGTTTTAAAAAGGCAAATCTAGGGCCCCTCAAGCAAAAGCCAATAGCTTTAAAGCTATTGTAGGTAGATTAAGTGTATCAAGTTTCTGATAGAGAGGGCCATGTAACTGCTGTGGTTCACACAAGGAAACCTTAGCTAGCAGCAGCAGCTATTTGAGAAAAGAACTTTAGCTAGTTTTAAAATAGTGAAATCAAATGGTAAATTGACACTGTACCTGGGCACGCCCTGGCTTTTGCACCCATCTTTCCAGAGTAAGCAGATGAGCATTGAGAGCTTTCCCCAGCTGATTAAGGAAGGCCAGGTTGAGGGGCACTCCAAATAAGGCATAAAACACACAGAAGATCTGCCCTGCCACTGTGCTGGGGGACAGGTTACCATAACCTGGAAAAGAAGAAAACAAGTACATGAAAAGCCTCTACAGGCAAGCTGCAGGCATCATGGAATGTTCCTAACCTTGGAGGCTCAACTACATTAAGCTTCAGGAACCTGTGGCTCTATGATTTTCTGCAATTAAATCTGTCTGCAAATTGCCATTGCTTATGATGAAGCCTTTTGTGTTCTTTACTACTAGCTGAAAATTAAACATGAAAAGTATTACTCTTCCAGGTACTATTGTAACTTTCTATAGGTCTCTGATTTTGTGGGGAGTGCAACTCAGTGCTTCAAAGCAATCTAAAGTTGTGCTGTCCATGTACAAAATGATCTTGCATGTACCAAGTAGGCACTCAGCTTCTTTGGGAGTATAAAATACTGTATACAGAAAAATAACAGGCATAATTGGAAACCAATAGAAAATCATAACCCCCAGTAGTTGATTGTCTTGTCTGTCCACTAATTACACATTTCTGGGGGCTTTTCAGGACAGTTGGAGGAAACACCAGTTTTTAAGGAAAGAGAGTACCTCACCTATAGTGGTGACAACAGTTCCTGCAAAAAAGAACGAGTTGCTGAAGTCCCAATTACTGGGATTTGTAGAGTTTCCTTCTGGGTTGACCCCTTTTTCCCATGCTTCCATGAGGACCTGAAGCGGAAAAGGTCAGAGGAGCAAAGATGAGGGAGAATGTCAGAAATAGAGATAAGTAAATACTGTTTTCCATCTTGGGCAAGCAGAGTGATAAACAGTGTAGATAAGAGGGTAGACTTGGACTAAAAAGACCTTCTGCTGCCATGGCAAAACCTGGAAACAGAGCTGGTCAGGAACTTGAACTCTTGCTACAGGAGAACAGGTCATTAAGGTATGATAGGTTCCCCAGCTAGATGAAATCTAAGGGGAAGGGGATGAACGATTCCCCAAAGTGATCAACCTGGGAAAAAATTAAAGTTGTGCCACAAAAAAATAAAGTAGTTGCTCATTTCTGTTACCTTCATGTAAGTACTTGTAAGGATGAATTACTATTTTTAGCTATGACTTCCATATAGTTTTCAGTGAATATTAGGCTTCTCCTAGTCTGAAAGATTAACTAATAAAATATTCTCTGCTATCCCAGGTAGTTCTTACGAGACAAAAACTACTGTATGCCAAAAAATTACTGTTCCTGCATCAAATATCCTGTCAACTGCCTTAATAAAGATTGTATTCCTTTGCTGTCCCCAAGAACTTGTCTGTGGGAGATTGGTTTCCCTCTGCTCAGTGGTTGGGGTTTTAAGAATCCCCTTGTTTGTCTCGCACCTTACAAAGGCTAAGCCACAGCCTTTGTAATTTTGCAAAATGCCTGAAGGAATTACTTGTTCATCTCTTCAAAAGACTTTGTATGATGCAAGACATGAACAGGAGTCAATAGCAACCCCAGCTTTACCTGGTTCCAGGAGTATGAGACCCAAGAAGATAATCTTTCTTGATTCAAATGTTAGCCACTCCCAGAAAGATTTATTTTCTAGTGAACATAACTACTACAAGGTATCTGATTTTGGACAGGTTCTGTAATATTAGCTGATCTGTGCTGGTGGACTGAGTATCCTAAGTATAGTAGCTAATTTGATTCCTTCAGTAAAAAAATCCTACAGCATTGGCCAGATTTATCAGAGGGCTGCTGGACCTCATCACCTCATGACTGAAGTGTCAGCAGAGCTTATTTTCAATATGACAAAGAACTTTGCATTATCCATTAAAAGCCTTTTCTTAGAATCAGAAGAATTCAACATGTCAGATTTTCTAGAATCACTTATTTCATTTGCTGCTTAGAAGAAACACACAGAAGCTACTGAGGTGTGAGTATTTTGAAATCATCGCAGGTTTAATTTATTTCTGTAAGGAACACTTGACAGTTCTATGCATTTCAATGCACAAGAGTTCACAGGAGTTACATCCACATCATGAGAGCCAACACAGAAGAGTAAGGCAACTTTAAATGTTGAACCTTTCAGACACAGTCTGACAAGGCCAGATTTCTTGGTGTAATTGATGCTGTTAAGTACAACCCCGTGAAAGAACCCTGTGAATGAAATGGCATCTTGGTGCCCAGCAAACAGGTTCCTGTGAGACAGTGATAATGGCTCCAGGCTCCTTTCATCTACAGCTCAGGTAAGGGTTATTGCAGCTCCTGAATGGTGGGTGAACATTAGCTGGTGCCTTTCGGAGAGAAGTTGTCAGTACATAAAAGCAATGTACTGTAATTTACATTAAGAATGTGAGACCTACATTAAGCTATAGCAGGGTGTGGAAAGAATAAAAACTCCCTGATGTTTCTGCTCCTGTCCCCCTGCCAATGCACATTGCAGCCAACTGTGGTCATAGACAAGGATTTTGTCCTTTTGGTCTGTATTTATATCACGTCCTTTGAGACTGAAAAAGTACGGACATGATCAAAACACGGACTCCTTACTCAATGCATCTGCTTCTCAGTTATGCTGTCGGACTGGCACAATTTCCTGACCAAAGTATGCCTACCAGAGATGCATTAGATAAAAGAGTTTGCATTTGCACTATCCCAAAGCTCCAGGCTGTTCATGTTAGGAGGTGCAGCTCAGAACCATCTCTCAGCTAGGCAGTTTTAGCTATGCAGAACCAATGCAATTTATTGACATGGAATTATAAGAATTTGTTTCATGCACAATGGAGTCAAAAGTTAATGAATTATAAGTGGTAACTCATTATAAGTGATAATAGATATGCCAAAAAAAATCTGTGTTGAATCTCACATTGCAGGATTTAGGTTTAAAGAATGGGCATTAAGACGAGACATCTTATACTTGTTAGCTGAATATACTGAGTCCGGGGGCTGTGTCTCACTGCAGTCTATCTACTGTGGCTTTTCAGACTGGAATTTGTGATATGATGAACAGGCCTCCTTAACCATATAGTTAAAACATGCAGAGACACAACTGCTTCCCTGCGTTAGAGATTTCATATGGGAAGACTAGTGTTATCTAATGCTAATATGAGTTAGACAAATTTGTTAACAGGTCTTATAAGCAACATATGGGTGAGAGAGCACCTGCACTTACATATGCCTTGTACTCTGAAGCTTGGTGCATTGTAGATGATTTGGTGCCCTCAGCCGGTTTTATCTGGAACAGCTTACAAGTGAAATTGTGTTTAATTCAGCAGAGACACAGCAGCAAAATACAGTTCTCTGAGTGGCACATCAGTGAACCTAAGAAAAGTCCACTGGAGTCAGAGAGAGAAGAATTTTGACACGTGTGGCCTCCCCTAATGTTTTGAGGGTAGTGAAGATTTAAATAAACCTTTCAATCCCATAAAGTATCACACTTAGGTTTAGAATGAGAATCAGGGTTTTCACCTCTGCGATCACTATTGGAGAGATAAGAGAAGGATAGGTAATATCACCAAGTCATGAAGGTGAAAAAAACAGACATATTTTTAGGCATGCAAGTTCTTGAAAGCTCTAATCATTTTCTCACCAATGTCCAAGGTTCCACAAGTATTAGTAGTCAGAACATTGGCTTTGTAGATGTAGAGGTTCAGGCACCTTTTCTACCATTTCTGATCTGAACTTCACTGTTTGCTTAAATCCATATACGAAGTCTGGGCTTTTTGTTGATCAAAGTCATATACCTTCATGGAAGTCCTCTGACTTGGGCAGAACAAATTGCTTTGAGTTTTTATCAGTTTTAATGACATCGTAGAAAGAGTTCAAACTGTTTAGGCACCCAGCTTTGCAACTGGGTATGTTTTGAGCACAAAGAAACTCAAGGATTCAAGGATTCTAAGTTCAAGGACTTCTGTCCAGTTCTTGCACTATTATTATGAGAATATATCTATAATACCAGGAAAGGTCTAGTAATTTATCTCCAGCCAGTTTTGAGGAAAAGATTAAAATGTAATTGAAGTTGTCATTAACTGACAACCCGTATTGAACAAAAGCCCTTTATGTCTTCTTATAAGTGATAGATAACACAGTTTGTGATGGTCAACTTTATCTTTTCTTTAGGCCTGAAGTGCAGGACCACCTTCAAAGGTAGTAGACAATTTCACAGAATCACAAGGTTGGAAGAGACCTCCAAGATCGAGTCCAACCCATGCCCTAACATCTCAACTAGACCATGGCACCAAGTGCCACATCCAGTCTTTTTTTAAACACATCCAGAAATGGTGACTCCACCACCCCCCTGGGCAAACCATTCCAATACTTTATCACCCTTTCTGTAAAAAACTTTTTCCTAATATCCAGCCTATGTTTCCCTTGGTGCAGCTCAAGACTGTGTCCTCTGGTTCTGTCAGTTGTTGCCTGTACATTGTTGATTTTAGTACAAAAGGGCAGAATTTGCATAGGTTTGGACTGGAGAATCTTGGAAGGGCAACCTACTTCTTTAGATTTGATTCTTGTTTTTTGTTTCCATTCATAATTCCCAGTAATATTTAATGAGGGAGATGAGAACCATGAAGTTGAAATTATTACAATGTAGCACTAGATGCACTTATATTTTGGGAATTCATGACTGTATAAAGAAACTAGTTCCATAGATCAAGATAAAGAAGTATATGAATGGGCTTGAGTTATTTATAAAGTTAGATATTTAATATCATGGACAGCTGATTGGTTTATATCATGCTAGGCTACTTGGCCCCAGTAGTATAATTTCTTCTAATGAAATAATGCTTGAGCCAAAATAATGGGAACCCTTTCCTCTTACCTGTACAAACTGCTCCAGGGCTTGTCTGTCCAAGCATGTGTAATTCTGCAGGAACTTGAGCTTTTCCAGCTGGAATTGGTCCCGAAAATGCGTTTCTGCCTGCTTTTCCAGCAGCTGGAACACCATAGCACCCAGGAGGAGGTAAAAGAGGTACCCCAGTACCAGCAGTGGAGTCCAGCTGATCTGCCGGCTGTGCATGGTGAGGAGGGGCATGCTGCTGATCTGCCCTTGCCAGTCCCTGCTCAGCACTTCATAGGTTACTGTTCCAAGATGTGACCTACCCAAAACACCAGGAATCACACACCCGTGTTCCAGCTGCTGCCCTGGAGAGTTTTTCAATAAAACAGCAAGGTATCAAGGCTTACAAAATGAGACTAACAGAGAAATTTTATCCCTCCACATCTGTTGTCTATCCAAAATAAAGGGTGAACATTTATAGCTTAATAAGACTGTGAATCATATTGTCTTTCTTCTATTAGCTTTTATCCAAAGATATCAATAAAATTAATAAAGCCCTCTGAGGTTGGTATTGGTTTCCAGTCAGGGAAGCTGAATCAAAACTGTGGCTATATGACTTACCCCAGGTCATATGAATATAGAGCCACAGATAGACTCTTAAAGTCTTGACAAGCAAAGCCGTATTCTAAACACTAGACTTCTGTACAACCAAATGCTTTAAACTCTCTAATTACAGCAGACTCCCCAGAAGAAAAAAAAGTATGGAGCTGAATAAATAGAAAAGTCAATAGCTGCTGTCTGTACCATACAAACATTGCTGGCACCAGTAAAACCAGCATGGTGAAGCTTATAAACATCCTGAATTCAACTTGGTCACACAAAAGAATCTCTTTCTTTTCTAGTCTTAATAAGATCAATCCCCTCACTGCCTGGCCTACTGCTTCTGAACGCTGTCAGATGACTCCACCCTTTAGTCCCTAGAGTTAGAGAATAAACCACTCATGCCTACTGCCTTCAGTCTCTGTATTGCCCTTTTAATCCAAATACTTAAGGGGAAGGAGGGCTTAAGGTTAATAATTAGCTAAAAAGGTATCAGAGTTTCACTCATGGGAGCCTTAATAATTATCATGCACTGGAAATGAGCTGGGCTTGCATTTTTTCTGTAGGAAGAGCTTTATGGCAAATGTCATCTGTGTCACATGCTTCTGAAAGAAAACAAACACACACGCACACACACACACACAAAGATGGCCAGGTGGCTAGGGCTGCAATTTTGTTATCATATTCCCTTACAGTTAAAATGTTCTGGATGTAGATATCCCTACTTTGCTTAGCATTCATATGGTTTTACTCCTATCTTCAAACAGGAGGGAGTGCTCACAGAAAAAAGACTGAAAAAAGGATGTCATTCATATCTGTATCTGGAAGAATCCCTGGATTTGCCATTTGTACTGTGCTCATAACCTGGGGCCAGCCATCATCCAGAGGAAGATGACTGACCAGCAGCAGAAGGATACTTATCACTCTGAAAAGTGAAAACTATTGTGGATAATTCCTAGGGACCATCCTGGACTTTGCCTGGGATTGCTCTGTCAGTGTGAGTAGGGGAACAGAAAGATTTCAATAGGCAAGTGCAATCTATAAAGACTCAGAAGCTTGGTGGTCTGGTGTTTCTTTTCAGCTGAAAAAGTGAAACATTTGGGAGGTGGATGTTATGGTAGCAGTGCTATTACTGAGCAGTGCAAGAACATTATGAAGCAAACTGATCTGAATCATCTGAGACATCCAGCTTATTATCACTGATGGAAGGCCTTCTCTTGTTCTGTGCTAAGGATGACATTTACTTACACAGTATCTAACAAGAACATCACTCTTGTGTCTGACTTCCATAACTAAAAGGTACAGCTTTTTATTCTGTTCCCAGTGCAATGATATGGGTAGAAAAGCTGGGGTATTGGACGAGCAGGGCTGTCTCTGGTGGGAGATCCAGGTGGTCCTTGTGTTGCTGTTGATAGGACTTACGACTACCAGGCCGAGAGAATGCCAGCCTACTGGTTTTCTGGAATGGATGCAAACCATGGAATTGTGCACAGCTGTGCTGGGACAAATTTTCTCAGTTGAAGTACATTTCACAATTAAGGGTATGAAACTATAAGATACAAATGAACAAATATAGCACATAATCAGATTTTTTTGTTCCCTTCTGTTCTTTCAGTTCAGATCAACAAAGCATGCCAGCTGACAAAGTTGGCAGTGTAAATTATGCCTTAAGAAAAAATGTCCACTCAGACTTACTTTTGGGATCTTAATTTTCTAAGGTTTTGTAAACTGAGTCACTAACATCATCAAAGTGTGCTTATTTCTATAATACAGTATTTCCTACTGGTTTGTTCTTTCCCCCTCTAGTGTCAGGCTGCAATGTAGGAACCAAATAAAGCCAGAATCTGTGCAGCAGCCCAGAAATGATGCCTTGCCACAGGAAAAAAGAAAGCTCAATATATACATTTGGAAGTAAACTGAAGATTTATGGTTTTTGTGTGAGTTCTGAATCTGGAAGAGGAAGTTCAGTGTGGCTTACCACACCGGAAATTAAATTTGGCTTCCAGGTAAAAAGACATCATATACAATATGCTGAAACTACAATACTAGCAAATTGCTTTTTATGACAGGATGACAAAGCACACTCTCTAGTCTTAACTTCTCTTGTTGCTTTTCTAATGCTCTCCTGATTGAAAAATAGACAAAACCTGAGTTCACAAACTTCAGGAATAAAAAATGCGGAATGCAAGAACTTTTTAATAGTAGCTGAACATGGAAGTAGACTGTTCTTCCAAGGTCCTCTTTTCCAGTGCTCTCTGCCAATGTAGAATGTAAGAGTGTGTCTGGTCTCAAAACTAGGGAATGACTTCTCACAAAACATATTTTGAATCCAGGACTGGGCATGATCTCCTTGATTATTCCTTCACTTGTCTTTCTTCCTCAATGTGACTGACCCAATAGGATCCAGCTTTTCCCATAGAAAATCTGAGCCATTCTGGAAAGGACAGATACCAAAATGACATCCTGGTTTACAATATACATAATAATCACTTTTCATGTATTACTTGGAGCAAATCAAAGGATTCAGTGTTCTCTAAATGCTTTACCTATTGTTCTTACAGCCCCTAACAAATCTTGAACATGGACAGATGTGAAATAAAAGGCCAAAAAAATAAGTGACATGGTTTGCTCACTTTCCTCACTGGTTTTCAAAAGCCAGAAAAAATACCACTGTGATCAGAAGTATAATTTACATCAACACAAATAAGCTGTTTCTAAATTAAGTAATAAAATAAGTTGAAAGATATCTTGACTGATCCTGTTATTATCAAGCTTCTGATGGAGAATGATTTTTGGACTAGTTTTTCTGGTAGAAATGTCTCTGTACAGAACTAGCTGACAAAGTCGATGCAAAGATCTGGGGATTCATGCTTTCGCATGCTAAGCGTTTCAGCCAGAACAGTTTCTACAAGGAAATACCAATTTATTTTAATTAGTTTTGCTCCTTGAATGACTTTTAAACTCTGCACTGCAGAGAAGAATTAAGGAAATTATTTTAGAACTATATTAAATATAAATAAGAGAACCATTGAATTTCTTCAGGCATGACAATTTACTTTGCTTGTCTTATAGATGGGATTTCAAAGCGAATATTGCAGGAAGTGAAAATATTAAGAAAAAAATTAGAAAAAGATTATTTAACATTGATTAAAGCAACAATAAAAGTGATTCATATGAAATAACATAAAACCAGCGGTTTGATTGTGGTGGTTATTAAAAATCACTTTGAAAAGACACATTCTACACAGAGCTACCAAATATGCTATATGTAACAAGGCATTTCCAGATGTTCATCTTCTTGGCATCCATATTCACCAGCTGCATATTTGCAGCAACATTTATAAGATCTTAACATTTTATTATGTTGAAGTGCTCTCAGTTTATACTAATGACATAAAATACTTGCATCCCATGATTGATTAAACCAGGTAAGAATATATTACATTATATACTTACACTGTTACACATGTGAACCTCATTACTCCTCTTCAAAGCTTCTTTCTTTAAAAAACACAGGAGTGACAGAGGGAGATTGAGTTAGGGCATGTCCATCTTCCAGGAAAGAGAAACTCAACATAAGGTTATGCATTTTCCTCTTGGAGCTCTGTGGAAAGCTGCAGTGGCCAGGAGGTAATGAAATGCCCAAGCCAAAACCTGGTTAGCTCACGGGTTTCACTAATGCAGGTCCAGATTGTGTACAGAACCCTGGCAGATTCAACATAAATGAGAACAGACCCTTGGCCTTTATTATAATCTGGGTCATATGCTGACCCTTCCAGAAGTTACAGTGCTGTAACACAGCAGAGGACATGCATCTTCATCTGATATTAACTATATAGAAGATTGGAAATGTGTTGAAATAAAAGATGAGATGATCCACAATGCCTGGCATCAATTAATCCCAGCACCCTAGTGCTACTTCTTCAAGAAATCCCCACCAAAAAAAAAAACCTTTGGATTTGTTCTGGTTGCAGATAGTAGATAAATTCTATTTACCATATGAACTAGATATCATGTGAGTTGACTGAAGTGAGATGTGCATGAGGAATGCCATGCTTGGCAAAGCTGTTTTACAGGTGGCTTAGAGAGTAAAGACCAGGATAAATGAGGGCCTCTGATTGTTTCTTCAGTGTAGTAAATGCTTGGGTTATTTGAAATTAATCTTTAAGTTATATGAAGAGAGATTATTAAAAGAAGGAATTTAGCTTGTCTGTGGCCAACAAAAATTTCTTGAAGCAATAAATGCTTTCAAAAAGCCACACAGACTTAGAGAAGAGATCCAGAAGCCCTCCAGCACCCAAGAGAAGGCCATCAAAAGCTGGAGCCAGGGTTTTGACAGTGTGGCTTGTGAGAGGAAGAGAGATAATGACAAAAATAAAAGTTCAGGCTGGACATAAGGGAAAACGTTTTTGTCACAATAACAGTCAAACATTAGAATGAATTGCTTAGAAACGTTATGTGTCTCCATTCTTGGAGGTTTTCAAGGCCACATTGAACAAAGCCCTCAGCAGCTTGGTTTGATCTTGTAGCTCATATTTTTTGAGGAAGAGGTGGGATTAAAGACCTGCTGAGATAATTTCCAACCTGAATTTTCCTGTGAACCCAAGATGCAATTTTTGAAGAGAGGAGCAGTTTTTTAAAAAAAGAGAATGCTTTATGTCTTAAGACTATTATTTACTAAATGAACAGTCTTTTCTTTCTACATGATCTTATGAAAATTTTCAAAAGATGCAAGGAAGACTTTCTATTTATTTGTACGGTTTTATATATTTATTCAGTTTTCTGTTACTGGATGCACTTTTGTCAAAGATCTTAAGTGCCTGGTATAATCTTAATCTTAGACCATTTTGCCAGTCAGGTACTACTTTGTTGACAGTGATTGAATTTCACACCAAATTTGCAATAGAGTAAAAAAAGGCTAGAGAATTTTGAAACAGAAGAGTAGGGAATTATTTTCTCTCTGTGAGTGAGATATGTGGCAAACTGAGAACAGAACACTGAATGATCAAGTAGTAGCAGCATCAAATAACTCATACAAAGATAGCAGTGAAATCCTTCTTTTGACCAGCTACTTAAAGCTATTGGAAATGCTTCAATGTCAAAAGGAAGGAGATGTTGGACCAGTGATTGCCTTTCAGCCACCTTCAAATAAATTCACCACAATGGGTTTTCACTGGAAATAAAAAAAGGTGGTTGCTTGACCCAGCAACATTTTGGAAACTGTGGCTCTTCTCCAGCTAGCAGTATTGAATGGAAGCAGAACGTGGCCCTGCTCTCCTCAACACAGATGTATGAACAATAATACAGTGCATATTTAATACAGTGTTTATATATAAAAGAGTGAGAAGAAAAATAATGACAGACATAAAAATTCTGGAAGAAGGACATTTTAATATAATCTCCAACAAAACAGACATAGAAAAGGAAGAAGGCCTGTGGATTTTTCAAATTCTGACCAAATCCTTGAACTCTTCTCAAAGCAAGAGTAGCTCTGACTTTTATCTCAGTTTGCACATACTAAATTCTGCTAAAGCTTACCAATTTATATGGTACCTGTGTTGACTTTTACAGAAAATTAAAATGCAAAAAAGGTACAACTTTAACATTTTTAGACTGATTGCATATTAATTGTTAATTTGACAAACATACCTTCTGTAGTTTTGAACACGGCAATTCACCGTGTACTTCTGTATAATTATGAATTTGACAAAGAATTAAGTATCAGCATGTATATAAAGAAATATACATCCTTGAGAATATATGACTCCTGCCAATATATTGTTTTATTTTTATGCGACCAACTCATACGCTTCTAAATGCATAACTATAAGATTATCACTAGCATGAAAAGTGACAGCTTCAATATGGTAGTATGTATATCTCAGAGAAATAGACTGTACTTTGCATTGCATTTTTTATTTTAATTTGATGTGTAAAACAAATTGTTTCATAACTGGAAATTATGCAATAAAATAGTATCAAGTCAATAGTGAAATTACATTGCATATAAGATATAAATGCATTAAAATTTTCACACCTCATTGGTGTTTCACAAGTATTGGCTTTGTTCTGTTTAAAGCCTATTTAGTGTAGTTGTTTCTTCTGAAGCATGTATATTCTGGGAGGGTGTGCATTTTGCACAACATTTAATCCATTCTTCACAACATTTAGTCCATTCAAATAAAAATAAAACAGCTGGGAAATTTTGAACTCTAGAATTACTTTCTAAAATACATTTGGTTTTACATTACAATGCAATCTCAGTATTCTAATAATCTGATATGAAAATTGTTATTCCTTGAGGGGGAAAAATCTCAAATGAAATTGTATGGAATTTTATAACCCAGATAACTACCGCTATTGAATGGATATCTCTTGATGTTCAATAGGTATAATTAATAAAGCCTTATGCGAATCAATGCAAAAAACCCCTACCAGTAGTAATAAACCTTTCCCAGATTAAAGATGTATAAGAGCATTAATACATTAGATAATTTTAACATTTAGAAATGTACAATGAATTCTCATAAACAAACATGTTTTGCAAACTCCTGATTAGTTGTTTCAGTTTTGTTAATCTTAATAGAAGGTGAAGATACTGAGTGCAAACACTCAAATATTTATTGTCAGAGAAATGGATTTTGCTGTCAAAGACAATTTATATGCCATTACCAATTAAACCCGTATATCTGAAGTACTTACTTGTCCCCGTTTCTAAACAGAAGAGGAAGGGAAAGAATAAAGGTCTTTCACTCTTTCTAAAAGGAAATAGTAGACTGTGACAAGAATTTCATTTGTTCCCCAAGCCTGAAAGGAGATAAAGAAATACATTAGCCTACACTTCAGGTTTCATTGTCAGTTTTTAAACAAACTTCAGAAATACAAAACAGAAGAAAGAAAAAAATATTCTTGAATTTAAATCTTCTAAGACACAAAAATCATTCATCTACTCTTCTGCATTTTCATTTCTCTACCCCAACACTGAACATGGCATCAAAAGAATGTTTGCCGAGTAGCCCTTTTCTAAAAAGCTTTCCAGTGTTAGTTATTACAATGCTCTAACAATCCCAGCAAGACCCTGTGAATGTACCTGCTTTAATTCCGCTCTGTTTAGAAAGCAAATGGTAATAACCCACAGTCCCTGAGGTAATCTTTACTGAGACCTCTCATTCCCACCCCTGCATTACTGTCACTAAGGATATTGAGCATTCCCATGCTTTCTATTAATGAAACTTATTTTCCACTCTGTTAGCTTCTGCACACATGTATTTTTTTTCTTCCCCTCTAATGTATAGTAGGGCCCTCAGTTTGCTTCTAAGATACTAATAATAACAGTTTGAAAAGGTCAGGATCAATAAAGGAAAGAGCAGTAAGGATGTTGACAGTTTTTAAGCCCAGCAGACTTTGGCTTGGCTGACTCTATGCTTCCTCATGTTTCCTGCAGGGCACTGTGTGTGTAACAGTCTCACTGCGTGAGAGCGAATACATTTGCATGCAAGTGTACAAAGGATTGTTGAACATCTCCATTGAAGAGAGTTTGGTAAGGAAGCAACAGAGCACTGAAGGGGGACTCAGCACATCTAGATTCTGTGTGAAAGTGTCTGACTCAGCTTAATGGCTCTGGGCAAATAATTCCTCTTTGGTTTATTTTTCATATGTTTGAAATTTTTCAGGAAAAGTTATGTGACTGATGACACAGTGTTTTTCTCCCAAAGTTTGAAGTGAGACTACATTCTTCTTCTATTCTTCCTCTCTACCTAACTCTACTTTACATCTGAAAATTTTATTTGTGGGGCCAGGAATGGGGACATCATAGCCCCCATCCCTGCCCCCTAAAAGAAAACCCTCTAGTTCTCCTCCTTTATCATGCTAAATTAGAATTTTCAAACTTTATTTGCTCAATGGTTCATGCTGTCAGTGGCGCCATCCCTTAAATCTGGAAGGTTTTGCCTTTCCTCACAAGGAAGAAAAGCTTTTTTTTATCTGCTAGGTTGACTCCAAATCCTTCTCAGAACTTGCTGTTGAGCTGTCTCTTGTCTGTGACACATCAGGTCCCTACACGTTTGTTGAACTGACATAGCCTCTTTACATTTTTATTCTCCTCCTTATACTTAGCAACTTGTTGAGTCATCCAGCCCTGCACTGCCAGGAAGATAAAATGCTACTCCATTTCTTTTTCATCTACTTAGGGCAGCTCAATTTGTCTGACTGAAATCCAGAATAATTTAAAAAGTGTTGACTGTCCTTTGTTCTGCAAGAATACCTTTATGACTTGGGGTCTAAATAGTTGTCAATGTTGATAATGTCTAGTCCCTTCTGAAACTGATGGATGATGCCAGGTGATAGCCACTGGCTGAGAACAATCAGGATGGAAAAGGCATTTGAGAGAGACATTCTTTATACAGCGTGATTCAGGAGATGATCATAGGATAAGATGTGCTCTTGTTAATTACATTACTCTGTGTCACAGATTGAGTCAGATTTGGGCCTTCTGAAGGTCCAAAATGTTTGTTGTAAGACGTTTATCTCTAACCTTCTTCTGATGAGCTGCCTATAAATCCAGTTTAATTTCATTTGCAAAAGAAACCTGACAACAGCTTTTCTAAATAAAGACAAAAGGGATCCCAAAGCCTAAGCGTGCTAAGTGTTTGCTTTGGATGAGTGTAGGGAGGCTGTTTTTTCAGCCAGTGTGTGTTTACTTGACAGTTTTCTGATAAGCAGTGTGATACCAAAGCCCCACTTTGTGACAGTGCTAACACCATCTGCCAGGTGCAGATAGCTTGTTGAAAAACGCTGTCATCAGCACTGAAGCGCTGATGGAAAGTTATTGCTTCAGTAACCACTAACATGCTCATATTCTGTCTAATTGGTTGCTGCCACTAAAAATTATTATTCAAGAAAAAAAAAACCACAGTTAATTTTTCTTTATCATAATAAATTTTAGGTTACCTTGCAGTGCCACTGTTGTTTATTTATTGCTTTCTGCTTCCTGCCAATTTTACTTATCTACACTCTAGAGTGAACTTTATTACCTTCCTACGATTGCTCTTGGTACCTGATTTGGTGACAAGTACTCATAGAAATTTTCATTAGACCTTGACATAGTGAAATACCTGTTAAGGATATTCTCTTTGCCAGTCAGCCTCCGAGGCAGGGGTACAGTGCAATAATTTCAGTTATCTTTATTTGGTTTCAACTGTTACAACTAAATTTGTACCAGATGAAAACCAGGACACATAGTTTAAAGAAAACCTTTACAGAAAAATTTGGATCATCAAGGAACCACATTCAAATGCATTTGCTTAAGAGTAAAATAATGCAGGTTGCACAGCCACGCATGCTCCAGACATTCACTGATGGTGGCTTAGTAAAACAGAGAGCCTTCATAGTTTTTCACTGCAGCATTGAGCTACTTAAGAAATACATGTGAAGAACCTCAAGCGTTTAGAATGGATGAGGACATAATGTAGTATAACTGAAGCCAGAATCAGTTTTCACTTGCATCAGTGAAATGTGGACTAAAACTATTTTGACTTCAAAATGCTGTACTTGAGATTTTGGTTTGGATTCCTATTTTATGGCAGGATTTACCTTTCTTCTGCAGGATGTTCTGTCTTGCTTTAATGAAAGCTAGGATGTCAGCATCAGCCTGGCTGTCCCCAGTCAGAGGAATAGATGCAGTTGAACTTGGTGGAGTCCTGAAATAAGAAAGTATGCTTGTGAACTCAAGGGATTAAGAAGGTTAATTTTTCTGTCTCCTCTTTTTTTTCACCATAAAGGATTTTATTCTTTAGATGCATTGTTAGATGTAGCACAGTTTAGCAGAGAATTGATCTCAGGACTTCTTAATCATCTTATGTAGGTTCCTAAGATTAGCCACCATGTCTTTAGTGTGGGAAGGCTACTTGCTTATCAGCTATAAACTTCTCATAAAGGGTTAAAAATATTGTAGTGCTGAGCCAAAGTCTTAATTCCCAAGTGGAAAAGCTTAATGTATTGAGTTTACCAAGGAAATGATGGATGTGACTATGCCATGTGTTTGCTTGCTTCAGGCTGCTATACATCTGAACAGATCAGTAGAATTTTTGCCTACTGTGGGGGAATTAAGTTTTCATACACACACAGAAGTAAACAATCACGTGGTACTCAGGACATCTCCTGACAGATGCAAATCCTTTGTGCTGTTGAATCTCCAGTTCCAGCTGAACTCATGTACCTATACTGTTAAATCATTGACTTATGACTGCTTTTGACAGATCCTCTGGTGCTGTAAGATGATGTAATACAATGAAGCTGTTCTAATCAGCTGAGAAAGCTAAGAATTTCCACCTGCATCTTTAACCTTACTTGAAGATTGAGCACTAATTGGGAGATGAGAAATACAGCGACAAAAAAATTACAATACAGAAGTACAAGGGGAACTGAAGGGAAAATTTTTTTTTTTTACATATCATACCTCTGTAACTATAGTTATTTTCACTGTTCCTTACTGACTGTAGCAGTAGGTGGTTTGTATGACTGACATATGCAGCAGTGTAATATCCTTCTCTTTGTGCTACTAATTAAGTTCTCAGTTGCTGAATCAGTACACCAAAATGGAAAAACAAAGAAGAAATTTCTCTGAACTTAAAACACTCCTATTTTTATGTAATTTACAAGGTAATTGCAGAACACCAATAAGGGACTATTCTTGATTGATTTTCATTTACATTGCAACAATATAAAAAATAAAAACCCACAGTATATTGAGAAGGTACTCTCTGAATTCCATTTTAGCTTCCATTTTCCTTCTGCTTTTCTTAAACCAAATGCAATTTAAAATATTAGGTTTTGGGGGATGAAATTTTCCACGGTTTTTTTCTGCTCTAGAAATGGATTGTTTTGGAAAATGAAAGAAAAAACCCTTATGCTTTCTTCTTACTAATGCAGTAGGAAAAACAGTAACTTGACCATATTTTCCTAAGGGCATTGATAGCCAGAACTGTTAGCACAATAAGAATATAACTTCTGGAAGTAGAGTGACTTGGCATAATGTTTCAGTGGGAGAAAAGAATGTGGAAATAAACACACTAGAAAAAATAGAGAGGCTCAAAACTCAAGTAGTTTCTGTTAACCTGATAAGCTAATTTTCACAAAGCAATACCTCTTTTGAGAAAACATGACATATAACCTTTGCCAAGCCAGAAACTGTTGCCATTTTATTTTAATAGAATAATTTGTGGGAGGGAGATTAAAAATTTCTTAAATAGAAAATCACAAGTATGAAAAAATTTCTGCCTAGGTCCTGCATTCTACAATTCTTCAATACATACACACTCTCATTTCTCTTATTTTCAAAAGTTTTTATTTAATCTTTCGGATTCCCTTTCTCTGAGAAGGCTGGGAAGGCACAGTCATGAATATTCGTAAGCTTACAGAGAAAAAAAGCTTCAGGCCAAACACAAAACCACCTTTGTAATACTGATGATGCAGCAGATTGGTGTAAAGCTATGTGGCAGCCTGCAGCTGGTTTGGAAGTTGGAGGAAAATCTTCAATTTGTAAAATTTTTTATTTTTATATTTCAAGGAGACTGTTTTTAAATAGACTGATGGGGGACTGTGAAGGCATTGTATTATTTTGTACTTTGCTTTTTCCTCTGAGTAGCCAAGGTATAGTTCTTACCTTGTTTTTAAAGTTGGGCTACCAAAAGTGACTGAATTCTTTTTCACAGCTGGATCTTCATTAAGGCTGTCTCTACTGGTGTCTGAAAAACTGAATAGGAAATTAAGAAATGAAGGAAAATGAAGGAAATAAAGAACAGAATATAGCCCTTGTGTAGGCAATATTAATACATACACTGATTAACTACAAAGAAGATGTTTTTCAAGATTTTAAAAATCTATATAAAACACTTGTTTACTGAAAGAAAATTTTCAGTTTAATCTGTATGATGATGATGTTTATGTAGAGAATGTGGCTATGAAAGAATGACAAATACCTTCACAAAAAATATACTTTTAGTATTTGCCTTCTAAGCCAGACTTGTAAAGTACTTTGATATATCCAATGTACAGTTTGTAATGGTATATTTAGTTCTTAAACTGAGTATTAGCCAAGTGAGGCCCTTGCTCATTTTCTGGTCTTTCTTTAGTCAGGCAAAATTGTTACCAAAATCAGTGAGAGACTGGGTAAAAACTCAGTGAGGACTTTGGGATGGGGCTTGTTGATGACAGCCAAATATATTGCAAACAGCTGCTGTGCATTCCTGCCTCTGCAGATATCATTATCAAGGAAGCTCACTGTTAGGGAGGCAGTTTTCCACCACTGGATATCTAGGGACTCTCTGCTTTTCCTGAGGGTTGCATGTACTGCCAGATCTGGTGCCAATCTTAGAGTGGAAAAAGTAAATTACTCAGTGTAAGGATTTTTCCAGTAGATGGCAGGATTGGCAAGTTCTTGCTTTTCTAACTCTGCAGTAGTTTGTTCATTGTTGGCTGATGAATTGATATTTCTGGCAGAGAACTTGAAAAGGGAAAGAAATTTATTACTAAAATTTTACTGTATTACACTGTGCCAGGTTCAGTTTTGCAGAAGATACTGTGCCCAGGAGTATAAGTCATTTTCAGCTGAACAACTCTAGGTTTGCTGAATGATTGTCTTTAAATCCTTGAGTCCCATACCATTCACACCTGCCTAATTCAACTAAAACAATATCTTTTTAATGTCAATAATATTCTGTACTTTATTACATCTACATATTACAAGAGCTAGAAAGGATGTGTGATGTTATTACCTACTATGTGGTTTAACAGTATCTGGGAACCTCATATCGTCATTCTGCTTTAGGATTTCCTGAACATTTTTTCCACTGATTTGGCAGTTCTTAAAAATGAAGTGATTTATGTTTTAAATTCAGTTTTCTAAAAGGCCTCTGTTTCTGTGTCCTGAGATACTGAGGCATCCAAGTCACATAACCGAGGTTTAATAAATCGCTACCCATCAACTGAACCATAGCAACCATCCCTGACTCTATTCTTAGCCTACAACAAACATAAAGTAATGTGACTTAATGTGATTCTTTTTCATTGCTTTCTTTTTATTAAAATAAGCATCTTTGCTTTCTCTTTGCCATGCACAAAACGTATAATTTTACAAATATTGTGAGTCAGCTGAAGTATTTTATTTTTAAGTTGCAGTAGTTTATATATTAGAACTACTTCTTTCTTTCCATTGAAATTAAAAAAAAAAGAAATATTGCCAAAAATCATTAAATCCTCATTTGAAAGGGGATTTAGATTTAGGCTGATTTAAAAAAACCTATATACTACAGGTGTGGCATGGCTGGAACTCTAGGGATGTCACTTTCAAGTACATTCCTGGACCCGAGGACAATATGGCAAACTTGCCTTAGGGTGCTCTGGGAGAATTTGGCATGGAAAGCAATATTAAAAAACCCACTTAGACTGAGTGAGGTGATTCCCAAAGTCAGGAATTTAACATTACTGCGCTTAGAGATGGACCTTTATCTCCTATCCTGTGCCTGTGGGGTTGCAAGCAGACATTTTTATTGTGGGATGCAAACTGTTCTCCTGCAAGTTAAGGAAACTTATAAGGAAGCTTATAACTATTTTTTGAAATGACTCAAAAGTTCTGCTTCCACGTAAGAGGTTAACTATTAGTGTACTAATCTAACAAATGAGTCCATCAGTTTGGCACAACTCAAATCCATCTCTTATATCCTAGAGATTTCTCTAATTCCTAGGCTAGAGGGATGGTCTGTGTGGGGATAACTTGCATCCTTCAAGTTGAAGCTCGGATACTGACATTGCAAGATAGGTTGAATCATAAGGGGACAAAAGAGTGTAATTTTGCTGTGCAGTGGTTTGTACGTTCAGAGGCTACTTCTGCCTTCGTTCTTAAGCCTGTTCTTAGAAGTCAGGACACTCCTTATTCACCTGAGCATTAGATGCTGTTCTAGTGATGCAAAAAATTGAGGAATGTTCTAGTAATGATTTAGATTTAATGGAAAGTCATTATGCCAGCATGGGGTGGAGGGAATGATACCCCTCTCTGTGTGACAAGCATGAAGGACTGGACATCTCAGGATGCTCCAACAAAGCCAAACAAAACCATGCCTGACACACTTTAGTGTGATGAAAGTCTTCTTCAAGCAAGGGGTTGATCCAGAGATCTCTAGAGGTGCCATTCAACATTTCTCTAATGTGCAAACAGGCATTCCTGGATCACATTTTGGATTTGGGTGGAGGTACAAGGTATGTAAGTCCTGCATCTGTCTGTCGCCCAAGCTTTAACCTCTAACATTATTCAGCTTGTTTTGACAGTGTATAATTCCCATTTTCATTCTCAATCTATCTGATTTTTCCTTGAGTTGAATTTAGGAAATCTCAAAGACTGTTTCCTGACAACTTCAGTAAAATTTCAACTTTTTCTGGAGATTAAAGATAGTCTGTCAACTTTATATGTCTGTTTGTTTTCATAACCTAGTACCTGATGTTTCACCCAGTGGATAACTTTCTTTTTCTGGGGGGGGGGGAAGAATCCTCTGTCGAGGGTGTATTTCTCAGTCAGGCATGGGGCAGGGGTCATAGAGATGTACACAGGGTTGCAGCAGTGTTTCCCTTGCTACAGGAACCCAAGGACCAGAGACAACTGATCCATGGACTGATCAGCTCCATCAAGTACACGGGGTAGAAGAGCTGCAGAGATGATGCATGTCATGGTATGAGTGCTTCATTTGCCAGCTGAAAAATAATGGAAAATCAGGTAGATTAAAATGAAAATTGAAAATTTGAAAGTGTGCAACCCTGTAATGTTAAGAAACATTACAGCTGCAGTTGTCCAGTTATCTGAGTTTTGGACATGACTGAACAGATGTTCAGTGTACAGATAGGAAAGATTCAAGCTGCTTAAAGCTGAGCATTTTAGTAGTTGGCTGCAAAATTAAATTTGGCCTAACTTGCAAATTCATAGATAAATTGTTCCAGTTGTTACCAAAGAATGTGAAGACCTTTGAAATGTCACTAATTGATGATGTTATTCCCAGATGATGGTTTTATCATTATGTAATGCTGCAGAAAATTGGCAGGAATAAAAAATTATTAGACAGAAAATGCTGTAAAATATGTAAACACTGACCTTGTTTTACACAACATTAATATAAGCAGTAACTGTTGCAATCCAGGATAATTGTTAAAAAAATCTGATGCTCAGAGTCATCAGACAACATGAAGATTTATTTGAAAATGGCTCCAAGGGAATTTAAAGTGCCAGGAAGATTTTGAATAAGAAACAGAACAGCCGAGGAGTCTGAGGTTGAACATACTGTGGGGCTTGCTGGAATAGGACAAATGAGATGCAGTAAAAGGAAATGAGTGAGGTTAAGAAAGATTTGGCTGAGATAAAAAGGAATGCATTCCTTCTAAGAGGAAAAAAATCCAAAATTTTATAAGATTCTATATATAAACTATCTAACATTTATATGATTCAAAGGGAATACAAGAACCGTTCAACACTATTGAAACAAAATGTTCAGTGAGAGAAGCAATTTGAATAGACAAGGATCTGATAAATTCCTTAAATGAAAGCCATTGTGGGAGAGACTGTATGAGGAAGAACAAAAGGCTGTGCCTGAATTCTGAATGTGTGGAGCACATATGGAGTGCTGAGCCCAACATGCATTTTCAGACTTCTTGCAGACTTGACAGGAATCCATTAAGAGACATAAACATATATACAGTGTGATTTGCAGGTAGCACTACAGCTTTCAGACCTCACTGACTGAGGCAGAAATGGTCACTATTCAACTCTTTTACTAACAGACTCATTTGGACACTTTAACAATTCAGCCATTTTTTCAATTGAAAAAAGAGACATATTTGGCCATGAATCAAGTGCCTTTTAGGTGTGTGTATCCTTCTTAAGCCTCGAAATGATCACCAGCCTCCCTTCTCTGTTATTTTAGTTATAAATTAACATAGTATAAAATAAAATCTGAGCCTTCCCAAGGCTTAATTTTCTCTGGAAACATGACTAAGGTGTGTCAAACAATAACAATGCACACAAGTCAAACACTAGAAGGTGATCTAAAGACTTTGTTCAAACACATATAAAGATTAGGAATACACCTGTGTCTTTTGCATGCTGAGTTATATAAATTATTATTTATAGCCTGAAGATTGTATTTACATCCATTCCCATTCAGGAGTTTGTCTGAATGGTTTTACTGCATACTTACTCTGTCAATAGCAGTCTTAGAATCTAGCCTACTAAATTTTAGATCTTATATCTATTGAACATACTTGTTAACAGAATTCCATCTTGGAAACAAGTTTTATTTATACTATATTATATCAAACATAATTTATATCAGCTTTTGCTTTGGTGGCTGGTTATTCTGCTGGGTGAAGGTAGCAATATCATTCCAAAGAAAGAGATGGTTGATTTTTATACAAGTTAGAAAAAAAGAGCCATTTGTGTCTCAAGAAGAGAAGTTCCTGTAGCCTGGATTCATTCTACACAATTATGGGAAGTGGTAAGTAAGGTTCCTGTGACAACTGGGGCCAAGGAAATCCTTGGGAAATAAATATTCTACTATTTTATTCTTTTAAAGTCTGTGAAATTTGAAACCATTACTCTAAAATGTTATTGACTTGGGTAGGGGAAAAAGTAAATTTCCATGCACAGTGGGAGGTTAAGCCTGTAGCTCCTGCCTCAGAAAAAGCAGAAATAGTGTTTCTACTTCCATATACATGCCACTGAAAATGTACCTGAGTAAAATATTTTTAAACAGCCTAACATAAAATAAGATCAATTTTCTAGAACCACAGGAAGGAAAGAGTGCTTGACTTTTAAAGATTATTGCAAGAATATTGATAGAGATGGGAAAATAAAACTACATTCATCCCAGCTCCCTGTACAATTTTAGTTCCAGAAGATAAATATTCTGTGTCTGTGATATTAATGCAAGGATCATCCAGTCAGCCTCAGTCAATATGCCCATTACTTAGACACAGAGAAATTGTTCGCTGTAAAGAACATCTGCTTTTTGCAGGGAATCATGTAGGGCAGTGCAGGACTCTGAAGTAAGCTTGGCAGCTGAAAGCAAGCACGCACCTTTCCCCATTCTAGTCAAAATGCCAGATGGACTTTCCTTAGACTTGTCTTCCAGTAATAAACATGAACAGTAAAGGCATTTGATAGAAAAGCTTAAAAAAACATAAAGAAATCAGTTATGCAATTTTGTTTCTGAGCTATGGTAGGGAAAGGAGGATCCACCACTGCTGGAGGCCAGTCCCCCATTGCACTGGAAAGTACCTGGGCATTACTATATGCTCTTTTTAGTTCAACAATTTTTAATTAGGATGCAAAAGGTATTGCTCTCCTGAGCAATGCATCAGCACATCAACTGAAATTTGTTGTTCCCAAGATCAGCAGGACAAAGAGGTTGTGCAAGAGGTGCTTAGTTCAAAGGACAGTACAGAGAGTGGCGGTCATGGATTGCTTGAGCTAATTTGGCTGAATTGTGCTAAGCTAGACCAAAAGTGCTCTCATGTTCTGTTCCATGAGCTTTTCTCTGGGACAAGTAACCTTCAGCCTGAGTCCAGAAATGAACAGCACAGATTAGGCCTAAAACCTGCCAACCATTTGCAAAGTGATTAATGCCTAAGTCTTGAGAGGACACAGAACAAGAACCAAAGCAAAGTAGAGAAGACTGGAGTTGGTTTTCATCAGTTTGAGAGATCTGAAAATGTATTCTTAGAAAACTTTAGAGGACTATGTCTATCATTTTCTATACTGATTATGGAGCATTTACTACAGATACATGAGAGTGTTAAATAAAACTTAGAAGCTATTTTACAGTTTTAAGAAAACAGGAAAACATCATTTATGCAGATTACTGTCATAAAAATGTAGGTAAAGCCAGTCATCAGAAAAATGTTAATTGCATAACAAGAAAGAGGAGAGAGAGGCAGGAAAAGAGAGCAAGAGAAAGGTGGTGAAGGAAAGGGGAAGAGGGAGGGAGAAAGGAAGAAGGAAGAGGAGAGAACACCTCCATTTATTATCCTTGAATATGGAAACCTGCACAGTCAGGTATGTGGTTTCTTGCACACTACTTTCCCTGATGGTTATGAAAAACCTATTACTGCAAATGTAAATTAGAGGTTTTGAAATCAGAGGTGACTGTTGATGAAACAACCAAGATTACATTTTTCTCCTGTAGATGACACATCACCATCTTACAATATCAAATATAATATCATTGTGGAATAATATGCTGCATAAATGTAGTACTATGACATTTTTCAGGAGCAAGTCTATCTAGGATATATATGAAATAATTTTTTAATCTGTTCTGGTTTGAAGTCCCCTGCATACATCCCAAAGGAGATATAGTCTCATAAACAAAACTGACTGATAACAGGCTTGCCTTTCTTAGCTGTTGGGCCCCTACAGAAAGGTTTCCAAGGTTCCAAGACCAACACATCAAAAGAACTGAGGTCCTACCTTCAATAGGACTTCCAAATAACTGAATGATAAAATTTCGTTTTCTACACAACCGTTTCTGTTGTAACTGAAAATACAGTGTTTCAGTGTGATATTTGCAAAAGCATTCTGGACAACTTCACTTTTATTAAAAGTGCATTTTTTCCCATGTAAGGAAGGAAGAGAAAAACAAACAATTTACCTGATAGGTGATAGATGCTGTGAGGATCTGATAAACTGTGGACAAACAGTGACAGTATTTGGTGAGGTAACCATCTCTGGCTTTTCGTGCTGGGTTTAGATTGAAAAACAAAATTATGAGGCTAAGATTTTTTAAAAGTGCTTCATATTGGCCTATACATTTCAGCAATAACAAGGTAAGCAATGACTCATTCAGAAAACACAGAGCCTGAATCACACAGTATTTTCTCCACTTGTACAAACACTTCTGAACAAAGAGAAAAGTATTTAGGATTGGTTCAAGTATTTTTAAGCTCAAGTTACAGTTTTTAATATGTAACAGCATATGTTCACTGATTTCAGTTTCTTAGAGAGCTCAGATGTATAGATAGGTCAAGATCTAAGAAATCAATCCCAATTATGTTTTCCAGTTTTCTAATCTTCTGCTGATGAATCATGAGAGGTTGAATCCTGGAACTCTCCTTTTAAGGGATGGAGAAAAATGTGCTGCTGTGGATTCAAGAATATTACTTGCAGTGCTTTGAAAAGCCTAAATATTTAGACAGGAGGGTGACTAAAACATCATCCTCTTTGCCACTAATACAGTTAGGGATTTTAACTGGAAAAGTATTTGGTAATGCTAACTTGCAGTTAAGCTGCTTAGGTGGCAGTGTATGGATAACTAAGTTCCCTATGTTAAGTTCTGTATTTATTTTAAGCTGTTTTCTTAAAAATACGGTTTAAATTTATACTCATGAGAATTAACCAAAATATAAGCTAAAAATTTCTTTGTTTATAACAACTTTTCCTCAAGGAGTAAATCTTCTCTTCCAGTTAATAATAAATGATATGGGATGGACTGCACTCAGCATTCTTCTTCACGAGGCTGATGTACGTTTCATGGCCGAGCTCTGCTGTGAGTTGCTATGTCACTACTTGCAAGTCATTAAAAAAGTGTCAGAAGGGGAGCACAAGAAAGCTAAATTGTTTTAGTAGAGTGTAGTTTTCGGACTGACTGTGTTATGAACTTCCCATACACTGGTTAAAATGACAGGTCTTTAGTTCATTTTTACACAAATCATTGTATTAGCGCACTCTGTGCTTAAACACTGGTGGACTTCAGCTAGAGAGTGAGGAAACACACTGTGGTGGGAGCTGATGACCCTCTGGGAGCCTAGGGAAACTGAAAAGTTACTGGAATCTTTGCAAGCAAAGTAAGCTAAAAAGTAATTATATTTGCTGCAAAAAAATGCTGATGAAATAATAGTTTTGCTAGCAGTAAAAAAGATTATTTTTTGCAATCTGATAATATTCTTTCAGAGTTGTTGGCATTTTGGGCCCATACTTCCCTATTAATCAAGTTGTTTGGGAGAACATCAAAACAGAAAATAGAGCAGGAAAAAATGGGTTTGTTTGATTGTTTTTTAGCTTCATACAAGTATAATTCACATTACCTTTGTCCAACTTACATTGGCATAAGTACAGCTGAACCAGACCCTGAATTCCATCCTCCATACTCCTTTCTAACTAGTCAATTAACTACTTCTTTGAGAAATTATTGATGATGTTATATTTACATGAAAATGGAAGAAATACAAAATGATTTCATACCTGGAATTTTTTTGCCTCTTCAGACCACCAGATTTCAAAGTCTTTTTGCAACTTCATCTTCACTTTTTCCATAAGAAGCTGCAAGTGTTCAATCTCTACCTTCAGCCCTTTGAAGCGACTGTACACTGTTTTATAGCTAATATGAGATGAAGAAAGTGTATTACAGATTTTCCAACATATATCTGAATAAAGGTTAGTCCTACCTAGAACTGTTAGAGATTTAAACTATAAAATAATGTATAATAGTCAGAGATGCAGAGGACACAGACAGATGGTAGAAGGAAACATCTCATATTGTACAAAAGCTTCACGGGACAGTAAGTGCAAGAAACTTATTCCACAAACCTTTTATTTCATAACGAAGTTAGTGAAATTCAAGTTAAAATATGGGTTCGATCAACTATGAAAATTATTTATTTTGAATTCTCAACATGTTACCATTAATAAATAACTGATATCTTGGATTCAGATAGGAGCTGAGACTGGTTCCCCTGTCAGATGGAAGCTTCGTTACCCTCTTGGCTATTAGACACTTGGAGATTTACCAGGAGTAAGAAAGAGCCAGAAGTTTCCTTAGAGATTGTCAATAACAAACGCTAGCAAAATACTTCATTCTGACATCCTTGTATCTATTTTTTTATCCTTCTGGCAAGGATTGGTTAACCAATGTGTATTCTGCATATTATTTACACTTAGTGAGTCCTGTATAAACTAAAGGTTCTCTTTATGCCAAGAAAGGCAGGACTTTTCTGAATCAACCAAAAAGGCTCACAATACATTTGGATTCAAACAACAAGTTGCAAACACTAATCCTCAGGGAGGACATTAAGCTGTTTTTATTTATTTTTAACCTTTAGCTCAAGCATAAATTTTACTCTCTCATCTACTGTGGCATCTGACAGACAAACCAACAGCACATACACAAATTTAGAACTATTAGTGAACCACAAAGCTGATATTTTTAAAATGTCAGAGAAAACCCTGAGGGTAGCTGTGTGTGCAGAATTGTAATTGGAATATACTATCAGTATAATTTATCTTCTGAGGGATGGTAGAAATCTGAGGCAGAAGTAGTACCTTTTTTTTTCTTCTTCAATTTGCATTCGAAGATTCTCTTCTATTGGATCAAATGTTAGTTCTTCAGAAGGATTTGAAACAGCTATAGGGTAAATGATCAGATTTAAGCAATGACTATATGATGTCCAAAGAAGCAACTTCTAATTAGAATAAAAACTATCTTTTTAGAGGCAGTTAACAAAATTGGGGTGATTAACCATTTCTCTCTTCTGGAAATGCTTCTTCAAATTCCCTATTTAGGCCTTACTTAGCAGAGGACATAGTCAATAACTAGTGATTTGAATCAAATTGCTTATAATTAGGTTTTTTCATCATTAAAGATTGGAACATTAATTTTACATATAAATAAAAGCAAGTTAAACATTCATATTTGGCATAAAACACTATCAAATGCGTTCAACCACTTTTTGCAATGGTTTTGGCAACAAAAACAAGACCAGAAGCTGTTGCAAAAAGAAGAGACAGCAGTAGCTTTTGAAAGAGAGATTAACTTTGGAAAGCAATAAATTAGTATAAATAAGGAAAATATCCTGAAAACTATGTGAGAAAATTTTCAAGGTAAAGGCAAACTAAGGAAATACCTTAAGAGTAGCCTAAGTTAGCCTAAGAAAGCAGCTTATGATTTCCCTATCCTGTAACAGAGCTAGTTAAGATGCAATACACAATATGCTTATTCTGAGAGATTGTGAAACAGTCTTTCCATCATGGTTTATATGTTCAGTGGTGAAAGGAAATGTAAAGTTACCAACTAATGTTACAACAGTTTCTGCTTCTGAGATGAATGAGAAGAGTTTTATGTTCCCAAGAAAATATGTTTGACCTTTTTAACTCAAGAAAAATTTAAAAAACCAAAAGATTTGCTGTACAATACATACAAGTTTCCACCCCAACTCTTATTTCTGCCAAGAAAATAAATCCTATGTCAGTCTGCCACAAGGCCTGACGAGTGCACCTTCTCTTCAAGGAGAGGAATTTTGCCTGGAAAAAGAGGGCAGCAGTGACCCCTCTCTGCCTGTCAGCACACCAGCTGAAACCATTAATCTTTTCTAGTAGAACCCTATAGCTTAATACAGATGATGTTGAAAAGCATTTTATTTCATTACTTAGCTGAAGCATGTTAATACAGACAGTCAAGGTGGACAAAGCCCATGCACAAGTCTCATTTCATACATTGAAAGGCCTTGCTGCATGTGATTACAAAGAAGGATAGGGTGAATACATTTGTGGTGGGGAGAGAGCCCTTAAAAGATAAAAATATAAACTGCTTGAAATGTTAAAGTGAACAAACAAGACAGGAGATGACACAGCAATGACATTGTATAACAAGTTATACCTGAACATAACACATAATAAAAAGGTCATCATAACCATGCCAGAACCTTTAAGGAAAGGAGTAAACCTTTCCACGATTACAAGGGATGAGGGTTTCCTGATTTCTCACATTTCATCCCCAAGAGAAGGCATAATGTGGGAAAGCACAGCCACAGATGGAACTTGTGGGGAGACGCGCATTGCAGAGCTCCTGAGGCGTCATGCTTTTCTGAACTTCATGAACACACAGCAGCCAGGCTTGAGGGAAATGTGCTCTTGTGGAGCAAACTGAAATGATTTAGGGAGTTACTGGCTCTCAAGTGAGCCATGCTCACAGACCATGTGAGAATCCTTATTATGTTTCCACGAATATTCCAGCCAGACCTACTGTGAGCCAATTTCAGGTTAAAGGGGACTCTCCTGAGCACACTGAAGTGCATTTGTCCTATTTGCACAATCTGTGACTGTGTCTGAGTTCAGGAGGCAGCAGCTCTAGCCCCTTATAATGAAGGGATATAACACAGGGTGGAAGAGAGTAACATCTTAAAATGTTAATGCTGTTTCTGAAGTGAGGACTTCCCTACATGAAAACATCACCAAATTCTGCTAGTTATTACAGAGTGATACAAGCCAGAGTATAGCTTTCCTTCCTTGGTTTATTAGGACATCTAGTACTTGGAGAAATATTTTTATATTAGCTCTGAAAGGTCAGCCAAACTTAGGCAAAATTTTGTCACTTGTATATAAAAACAGCAAAAGAATGGTTTTCTTTCTGCTGATTACATGCTGTAGATGGGATTATTTGGTTGCATGTTACCTTCAGAAATAATAATAAAGCCTTTTGTATGAGATGAAAACCTTTATCATAAACAGGGTGCAGGATCCTCATCCACGAGTACATCTGCCCATTATCTCTAGCTCGTGATAAAAGGCAGAAGCACAGCTGTAGACAAGGTGAGCAGCACAGTTTTGTGAATGGAAAGAGATGAGGATACTGCAAGCTGGTGTGGCTCCAGCAGCAGAAATAACACTAGATAAATGGCTAAAACTTACATATCCCTGTGCACATCACTGAGCTTGGGTCACAACAGCAGAAGAAATCTGATCACAGTGTCAGGTGAAGTCCAGTAGTAAGTCAAGTCCAGGGCATGCCTGTCAGGGCACTGCTTTTAAGTTCTCCAGTGCCTTTTCCCAAGCTGTTGCAATGTCCATTTCAGTTTCTTGTCATGCCTGCTCATTGCGGCAATATGTTTGTGAACTGAATAGCATTCTGCTCTAAAGACTAGACCTTTGGAATTTACATACTGTAATATATACAAAGGGACCATGGCTCTTTCCTGATGTTCCAAGTAAAAAGACATCTAGAGTCTGGTGGACCATATTTCAACACTTATGTTTCCTGTTACTTCTGCCTTCTCCTCATTCCCTGTTACTTCTCCCCTCCCCTCCCCTTCACCTTTCCTGATGAATCCCTGCAGTGGCCTCTTTCTGCCCCATGGCTTCTGCTGCCTCACACCCCTCTCCTCTTACCAGTCCAGGCAATTTCAGCTACAGCTGAAGAAAGGAAGCTAAGGCAGAGGTTACTGGCTCACTGTATTTCATATCTCATGTTAGCATTCTTCAATACATAGTCCCAGTCATTTTAAAATAATGTTAGAGGGACACTGGATGAATAGACTGTAAAACATAAAAAGCATACTATTTACTCACAAATTCAATTTAGACACCTAAGAAAAAAATTCTTTTGGCTACAGCTTTTTTTCCTCTAAAGAGTTTATTTTTATTGTATATATCTGCCTTCCCATGCAGAAACAGAAACTATATATTAACCACACATATACAAAGTACATGTAGATTATGAAGCACTGAAAAATCATGACATCAGCTTTCCCCACATACATGAAAAAATTTGCAATACATTAAAAGATTTAGTAGAAGTGCTACTGCTAAAATATTAACTATCAGATATAATTTCTGCAACTGCACAGAACACAAAGTGGTATCTGCTTGGTTCAGTCAGGATTGACTTTTAATTCATTGATTGACAGTTTGTCATAAGAAACTCAGCTATGCAGTTTAGCTCTTTACTTTTAGTGCATCAACTGAGATTATTTCATTAGGTGGAGTGTAATATCACATGCACTTTTCATGCCCCAGTGACTTCTCCTGGGCAACGAATGCAGTTGCTGCAATTTAATCCTGGATAATGCAGCCCTAGGTTTCAGGGGTGCAGGGAGGTATGACATGCATGCTTAGGAAAACATTGGCTCTGTGTATACTAGGGGCTTCTGCTGGCATCCAGTTCTGTACAACAGAACTATTTTGGCAGCAGTCAGCAACATATTGATAAGGAGTATTAGTTTCTTTACATTAACATAACTGCACATAGAGCTGAGTGGCAAAAATTATGAATCCTAAGTCGTGAAGCCTTTTTTAAGAATACTGAGTCATCAGATGTAAAGAAGAGACTGACAGTGCTACACTGGGTAGGGAAATAGCTGGCAAATTTTATGCTTACTTTAAGGCTAACTGGTTTTGCTTCATCTTCATATTCAACCCATTTGGTGAAGTGGGCACAGGATACAACTGATACCAGCTGCCCGCATAGAGATGAAAGTGAACTCTGCATGAGTTGACAGTTCATATGATAAGAGTTTGTAATTTTTGGTGCTTTTTTTCCCATAAAGAAGACTGTAAGAGGCATTTTAAGATATAATTATTTTATTCTAATGAAATGGCCAATTTTAGAGTACAGGAAGTAGTAAATTTTACAACACGTTCCACATGATCAAATCACACAGTACCAGAGAGAAATTGTAGCACCTGCTAACTGGATCACTATTTCAAAGCCATGTGGAAAGCATGGATGAAACACACTATTTCTAGAATGATACCAAGTGTTATCACCATAGTTTACTGCAAACTGGCAACAACCTGAAATACTCTGGCAGATTCTTGTCTACAGTCAGAAAATTTTGCAAGAAACTCTCTGTGACCCTGAACTTTATACTCTCTGGGGTGCTCATATATTTCTTAACCTGAGTGTATCCTGGAAGTCAAACTCCTAGGGATTTACTGTCTTGTGCCTCAAATAACATTGTGCCTTGCCCTCCAGCTGTACTTTTGCAGTCAAATATTTTCATTTTTTTCACTGGATAGTCTTGTGTTTATCTGCTTAAATTTATAGTCCTTGAAGTAACCAAATTTAGAATTGATTTTAGTATCCCATTAATATATTTACTGCATTATTTATCAGCTTTGCAGCTTTTGGCAAACTCAAGGATTAGTGCTTTCAAAATGGAACATATGTTGTAAGTTGATTTTTTTTTTAAAGGAATACCCATCCATCATTATTCAGGATCCTCTTACAAGTAATTCTCCTCTTTTTCTTTATATTTCCCCTGGGCCATGTCAGCCTATGTTTGTCACTGGGCACCATGTGTGTACCTTATACAAAAGCAAAGATGAGTAGGCACAGTGTAACTCAGGAGAAGATGAAAATATCCTAATATCTGGATGAGTTTATATTGTGGGTTTAGAGCAATTTACTTAACCCTAATGTAATAGATTTTTAAAATTTTCAGCCAGTTTGTCATAGAATACACTGAAACACACTGTCCTATTCTCAGCATTTTACAAGTTAACGGATGTGCAGGGGATTAAGGATGTGTATTTTGTTGATTTGGATTTTCATCACTGAATTTAGTAAAAGGGTCCCTTGGTATGCTGCTTTTACTGTTTCTTTGTTTGTTTTTGGTTTTTTTGTAACATTGCATTGCTTATTGTTTTACTGGCTTAATACTGGTTCAAACTAATTTCCAATGTACACCTGGCAAACAGAGCTATTTTTTCCATCTCAATGAGTTGTTTTTCCTAAATACAGTCACACTTTAATTCTCTCAAGTTTCTTCTTTGAAACTAGTAATCTATATTTTTCTTCCTGAAAATACATGGCATACAAAACAGGAGGTGTTACCTTCGTGTCAGCTGCACTTAAGCCATGCAAGCTTCTGAAACCATCATGGCTAAAAATTCCCTGTTGCTTTCCAAATATACAATTAAACTGGGGGAAAAAAAGCAACAAAGCAGCTTCAAGTTTAATATGTTCCATACATGCCAGTTAATCTAGTGAAAGAGTAACATAGCTGGGTCTTAGCCAGGAACCCCCTACTAACTCAGATTCCTGCCTAAACTTAATAAATACTTTTTACCATTTGATTACATGCGATTCCTCTTGCATCATTTATCTTGTTCATAACATTAGATAAAATCATACCTGTTATGTTTGAATGATCTTTCTCTGCCTCCCAAGAAGGGGTGTGATTTGTCATCCATAAGCTTTGAAGTTTTCTAAACATTAATTTCTACAAAATCCAAGAGCTTTCATGGAAAAAAACAATCTCTTTTCTAAGCTTTGTCATGAGACATTAGGAATACCCCACCACAATATCCAGACTGCAGTTCAATAAGCACCACAACTTTTGTAAAGTAATGCCTAGTCAAAAGAAGGATTTGACTCAGAATAATATAGCACAACTTTCCTAAGAATAAGACATACCTAAAGCTGCTAAAAGTGCAGTCACAATGAGTGTCACAGATTACTATGCATGAACTGTTGTTCATGCATACACAGGCATGAGCAGCAAAGTCTGTGCTTGCAGATCACATTTAGGAATGCAATGCACATAGCAACTGTGGGATCAATTCAATAGGCCTAGTGTTTTCTAAAAATAGGGGGTGTTTTACCTGCATTCTGCATAGAACTGTCTGTAGACATAGAACTGTACTGTGGTTGTCAGTACAAACGCTCGTGACAATGCACAGAAGCATTTATTCTGGACTGTACACTAAATTTATAGCAATGTCATTTGAAAGAATATTAAGGAAAAACAAGTATACATGCTTATCCTTAACTGCTTCTGTTTCAGCTGTGTATAGGTATAGACGGGCCATGAAACTGATGTTTAACTTCAAGTTAGACAATAAATGAGGTTTTGATCTTGATTCCGGAAGTGAATACTAACCAAACAAACGTATATGGCTGTACTAGTCCGAACAATTTTGATCTTACTGCTACTTTCATCTGCAAAAGAGTAGAGGAGATGGAAAGTGCAAAGGAAAGACACATCATTATTGGTGACATCAATAGATTATGAGAATGAGGTTGCATTATAAATTATTTAGTTTAATTCTTGGCTCAAATAAGACAGTTGGCTCAAATAAGATGTTGGGCTGAAGCTCCTCTATCATGGATCTGATGGTTTTTTCCTATGCAAATAGCAGAGAGATGTGCTAAGACCCCACCTCAGTTAAGTGTAGAATAAAGAAAAAAGTACTACAGAAAGTTTAGTTTCCACTCTCCCACATGGCTACTTCACTGGTCCTCTAAAACAGTTTCCTAAATGCTTTTTTAGATGTTGGTATGATGTATGAATTTTCCAGAAAATTTCTGAAACTACAACTATGGGATTTAATGTCACCAGGAATGTCATTCTTTAAGAAGATTCATTTTGATGTTGTTCAGTGTTCTGGCATGTGTATTAGATTAGGGCCATGTACAATTGGGCAGTTTTAGGGACCAGATTATGGTTTTGGGACCCTCTATCCCTACTGGCCACACTCATATCCCACATGGAGTGCCACACTTTTGCTGGTTCTCCCATGCACATACCTGCTGGCTGCAGAACAGCTGGGCTGTCTGTGCTGTGCTACCAGCTCAAGAAGGTACAAGAAATACAGAGATATTTAGGGAGTTCTCATAACTCAGTTCTTTCCTATGACCTGTGAAGGAAAGGACACTGGGCTTGATGTTCTGATAGCTGTTGGCTGAATTACACTGTAGTGTCTACTGAGAAGAGATGATCTTGACATATCCAGAAGCAATTACAACTTAACCACAAGATTCTTATCTGGAGAAGTTATACCCAACCTCTGCACATTTGTGGGATATTATTAGCTACTTGTTCCAAGTAATTATTTATTTTGATCTCAAATATGCAAACATTTTTCAGCAAAGAAGGAATGAATTAATTTTCTTTAGCTATTTCAGCAAAAAATAAAATGGCAGAAGTTTTTTACCAGACCTGCAGGTTGTTCTGAAAGTAGTTCTGGTGAGTATCACACTTGCCATGCTATTTCATTATTCACCCCTTGTCCTGTCCTTTACATAATCAGCTAGATAGAAATTTCTACTCTAGGTCTGACCTTGAAAAACTCACAGAAATACAGATGTGAAAGAGCTCCATTTGTTGTTTACAGTTCATTAGATTACAGAATTTTTTATTACAGAGAGCTTTCATGGAGGAAATCTTGACTGAAACAGAACTAGTCAAGGTGCGCACACACCCACACACTGGACACACCCACTAGACATGGCCAGAAGAAAGACGCCTACAGCACTTTAAACTCCGTATTATTCTTAGTTAATTTTTTTACCAGCTTTTTAGAGCCAAAAGAGAGATGTACTCAAAGATATACTGAAGATAAGCAAACAGAGCTTAGGCCTAGACTCTGTAGAAACAGATTTATTTTTTGTTCACTCCACCTCAAGTCCTGTTTTAGAATCATAGAATCATTCTGGTTGGAAGGGACATTGGAAGCCTATGTGGTTCAAACTGCTAAAGTTTGGGTGAAAACTGAACCAGATTATGTCCAGACATATTGTGTAAACTCCATGAACAGAGATCCTGCGAACTTCTTTGATGACTTTTGCAATGTCTAACTACCCTCATAGAATCTTCATGTCTTGTCTTAATAGACCAAACTAGAGAATTGAAAGCTTCATCTCTAGATTCTGTCTTGTTAGACACCAGAAGGAGTTCCTAAATAATACAACTCTCACTGAACTTTACATTATTTCAGAAGAAATACTTACTATAAGAAAACTTACAGAGACTGCAAGCTGTTCCAACAACAGTGGAATGCCAAAGTCAATGTCAAAAAGCTGAGTACTGGGTAGCTGTGCTACAAGTTCATGACTCCTAATAAAAATATCACTTGATCCAAAAATGTCTTTGCTCTTTTCTTAGATCTGATCACTGGATTTGAGTGGGTCACATGGGAAGCTTAATAGGAACACACAAGTAATCTCAGAATTTTCTCTGACAGTTCAGGAGGACGTATTTGCAAAGACTTCCAGTAAATATCAGTATTTGCTTTCTTGAAGACAAACTGAAAGAGAAGGCTCATGCCTGCCTCTAGAATTTAACCTTGGACATAGTAAATCCTGCTAAAAAAAGTAATAGAAAAAATACAGCAAAAAACAAAACTACAAAACACCCTAGAAGGACTGGAGAGAAACCTATGGAAAGAAAGTTCTGTGTGAGATTGAGGCCTGAAGGGACAGGTGGAAGAAGTGTCTTATTAGAATATACTCCTACAGTTTTAAACTTAGTTCCTATGTAATACTGGGAAAACCCCAAAACACATTACCTACGAAGAAACCTCAAGTACTGCAGCTCAAGGGCATCACTGCAGCTTGTCTAGCTGCTGCTTTGAATCCATGGCTTTTTTCCTGATTGTGATCATCTTTACAGAAGAACTTGGTAGATACAAAAACAAAGAAAGTCTTCAAGAGCTCATAGTTTCAGCCATAAACTATGCTGACTTGAAGCACAAAATAGCATGCAAAACCAAGAGAGTAAGTTTGTTACAGTGTGTAGCTTCACAGTTACCAAAGGCTATAGTCTAACAACTTGTAATGTCCAAACAATTGCTTATATATATTTTCAAAATTAATTGTCCCTAACTGTTGCAAGCATGTGATTAAAAACTACTTTGGTAAATATTTCTAAAAGTATCTAGTATATTACAATAATTATACAAAGCAAATTCAAAAGTATCTGTATCTTTGGCAGAGTAAAACTTGTTAAAAAAGGCAAAGCGGTACTGGTTTTGAATTTTCATCCAGTTTTTTAGTTGTGCTACTGGTATCTTTGTCTTAGCAACAATGAAAAATAAACATCCCTTTTAGCAAGCACAATCTTACCAGCTTTCCGTCACTCAGAATTCTTATTTCCTTTGAAACAGACTAAAGAAATTAAACTCATCCCTAAAGAAAATGGCCTTGATGCCACTAGAGGTCACCCTAGGAATAAAAATCAGTGTGCTGCATGAACAAGGGCTTATACAAAAACACCACTGCTGTTTGACACTTCAAGCGCAAATGTACAGAAGAACATAACACACAGAAAGATTGTCAATATCAAAATTGTGAATTCCTAAGAGGAATCTTTCGCTTAGTCTGAGGCTATTGCAAACTGACTACACTGCTCTCTAGCATATTTTAGCCCTTGGATGCCTGGTAGTATTGGGGACATGGCCTAATCTCTTTCAAAAAAACAAAAAACCCCCAAAAACCCAACCAAGCAAAAAAAAAAAAAAAAAAAAAAAAANCCCCCCTAAAAAAAAAAAAAAAAAAAAAAACCACAACCCAAAAAACCAACCCCTTGAAATTATGGACATGAGATTATTTCTCTAAAGTGCTTTATTTAGCCCATACATAAGATATCATTTTTCATCACCAAGAATGATGGTCTTACAAGCGGCCATCTATTATTCTCTATGGACTATGCTGGATTTGTGTGGGAAAACACAAACTGCCACTTTCCTCAGCTTCTGTCATTTTGTGATTGAAAACACTTGTGTCTCTTCATTTCATGGCATTAATACAGATCAAGACTCTTCTGCTTCATATGAAAAAAGTTAAATGTCATCTCAGTTACAAGATGCAAAGCAGTGAAAGAAACCAAGCTCATTTTATTTAAATATGGATTTATTTAAAGAACAGATTAACTCTGATGCAAACCAGCAGTTTGGAAGTGCTATGTGTTTTCCATTCACACAGATCACAGCAGATGAGTTCAAGACAGTCATAATTATTGGACTAATTAATGTTATATATGTCTAGAAGAGGCTGCAATGGTTGCAGAGAGGACTACCATAGACTTCCTGAACATACCTTATATCCAGAGCAGGTACAAACCACAGTGGACCTGTATTTCTAGTGGCATGAGCCACATCGGAAGGGTTCAATGACAGGTTGGATGGAACTTTGAGCAACCTAATATAGTGAAAAATGTCCCTCCCCATGGCTGGAGGATTAAACCTCCTTTCCAACCCAAATCATTCTGTGATTCTGGGTCTGACACTGGACAACTGGGAGCAGCAGTTCCCCTTTGTAACTCTTCTGATATGCAGAAATTTGTCAGAAAACATATTTGCGTCTCGGTGTTGGATATGTGGTAGTGGTAGCATCAAAGCATTGGAGGAATCATTGCTTGAAATCGTTTCCTAAGACTGGCTGGAATATTCCTGCAGGGGTACCCTGATGCATTCATTATACAGCACTGTCTGTCCTCTGTGCTGATCATGTTCATTCACTTCTAGACAAGGAAAGGTAAGTAAGCAGACTGAAACATGCTATAAAGAAAGACACAGTAAGGAATGAAAAAGAACATAGACTGATATGAACATCTTTAGAACAGGCATCTAGCTTTGAAAATGTAGGAAAAGATGGTACAGATAAAGCTTTAAAGGGAAGAACGATAAGCAGGAATTTCCCTGTATTTGCTTAAAACCAAATATGTGTTACAAATCCAAATACAAAAATAACATGTCAAAATCTTTGCTTGCAGGCATTTGCCACACCAAATCAAATGCTGGTATGCATTTTCAGGGATTGAAACATATCTGTTGTTTCTGACTCACCTCGTCATTTTATTTTTTATGAGGAATCAGTTTTTCAAGGGAATTTTGCTTAAAAAAGAACTTGGGAACAGCTCTTTGAATAACATGAGAAATACAGAATCTTATTTCTAAAATTCAAGTTACAAAACCTGGAAAAACAAGAGGGTTTTTTATTTGGTTTGGTTGAAGTTTTTTAATAAAATATTGATAAAACTGTGCCTTAATACTGAAATCTGTACTAGGGATGCAAATTCCTTACAAAGACCGACATGTCTTTTTTTTTTTTCATTTCAAGTAGCTTTACAAAGACAACAGAGTTGGACAGTAATTTGCTCCTAACAAACCTCCTCAGAAGCAAAAAGGTTTTGCCATCAGGCTCTGCATTTTACAGAAATACTACTTTAAAGCATCATAAGATAGTGCTTCACTAGAATAAAATAAACCACCAACTTTTCTTCTAAAACACTGCAAACCCCAGGGAAAGCTTTTCTTTCCATTCTTTTCTCCCATCTTTTCCACCCTGAAGCATGTTTGTGACCCAATGTTTTTGCTGTCAATGTGCACACTTAGGCAGTGTGCACATTATTTCATTTTGAATACTCCTGAAGTGCAATTAGGCATGCAAAAGGAACTTTAAATCTGCCTTAAAATGCAGTTAAGTGTGTTACTCTGAAAGATTTTCATAAAGATAACTAAAATTATTTATTTGCATAATAAGGTTTTTTTTGCAGTTAATAAAGATGAAAGGCACACTGAGATGAATCCTTGCAAATTTACATAAAGTGTTCAATGTTTCTGGTAGTGTACTTACAAACTTTGAACATCCATTGTCTCTGATGATACCTCCCATCTATTTGTGTCTTTTTTTATCTCCCAGCATGTGGTGTTTTAAAAGAGATAGCTAAGAGCAGTGGGCTGAGTAGTGGTGTTTTCCTTCAAACAGAAATCCAAATCTTAAGCACAGCCATAAGGGAAACAGATCTATACTCTTTCAAATCAGACTAGAATAGTTTATTGAAGAATTTTAACCATAAAATGCTTTAAGCTAAGGGGAAGAAAAGAAAAGCAGCTGGAAGATGTTAACTTAACTTGGTTTCTAGTTGAAACAATGGTGTGTTTTATTTCATGTTGGGATTTCAACAGACTCTTAATTTGACTTTTGACCACACAGTTTTAATTTAAAAATATCTTGATGACATTCTGATCATCAAGAAGTTCCTGGGAGACTTGGCACCTGTTACTCTTTGAAAAAACATTCATCCAGAAAGGCAGGCAGGCAAATAATACTCCCCAACTCATAGAATAAATATTAAGTTTAAATATCCAGAGTATTTCAAATAATAATGTAAATACTGGAAAATACTTTGTGCAGTCCAGACTTAGTGAGAATAAGCAGACAGCAGTGCTCAAAACAAAAAGGCAAAACCACACAGGTTTCCTGCTATGAGGTGAAATACTAACAGAATATTCACACTGTGAATGCGTAGCTGGTAAAATCACTACTATGGCATTTCCTAAGGACATGAAAAATTATGCCTACCTATGTTATGAAAAACAGCTTAGTTATGGAAAACAGCATTTGAAACACAATTTTTCTATGTAATAAAAAAGTCAGTGTACAAGACCAGATATTATCATTCAGATTGAAACACACATTCAGAATATATTAGTTCATTTTTCAAAACACTGAATAAGGAATTCTCATAAACAGCACTGCTATGATTTATCTTGATGTAACTTGTAAGAGTGTTAAAAGAATTACTAAATAGATGGTATTCAAACCTGGAGTGAGTTAAAGAAAAAATTCCATGTTATTCTGAAAATAGCACCTTTAAATTGAACTTCAGAGGAGGGAAGGGGAGGGCAGGGAAGGGGAGGAGTTGGACAGGACTCAGCAATCATCTAGTCCTCTTCAGGGCTGACCAAAAGTGAAAGCATATTACTGTTAAACCAGGATACTTAAATACTTTTAAACAGTCAGGTATGGGACACTGATCACCTGTCAAGGAAGCCTGTTCTTGGTAAAGCATCTTTTCCTAATATCACATCTGAATCTCCCCTGATGCAGCTTTGAACCTTTCACATGTGTCCTGTCACTGGATAACAGGAAGAAGAGATCAGCAATTCCTTCCCTTCCCCTTCTCATCCTGATAAAAAATCAACTGAGTTTGATTCCTGGGCTTTATTGACAGACAAAATTATTTTTAGTGCTGATTTTTAAATCAAAATAAAAAATGATAAAGGTATGAAACAATAACATCGTCACCAAAGCTTGAGATGCATGGGTAAATTAGGAACAGTTTTGTTATTCTGAAGTAACTTACTCACCTGACTTTTGGAAGAAAAGATAGTCCCCAAATTTTCTCTCTCTTATTAAGAGATAAATGTTCTCTATGTTATGGATACATAGAAATACACATATGAGCTGCAATCTAGTCTGAGTTAGCTCCATCTTTTATGTGAAGTAGGTCTATGAAGGCACATTTTGGCATTCTTCTATGGATCTAAATGAGGGGGGATCTAAACTGATTGCCCCAGCGGTTTTCTGTCAAATTTTGGCTGAAGTTTACTGTCGCCAAAGTGGAATTCTCTTATCAATGCTCCTAGGCCATTTCAGTACAAAGTCAGTGAAGTCAGCTTGAAGCATCTTAAACCAAATTTGGATGACTTTACACTTTTGTGAACAACTTACACAATTTTAGCTTTACAGCTGTGTCAACGGAAACTGCAAGAATAACTTCTCAAATTAAATAACTAGATGTAAGAGAAATGAACTGTGTGTGCCTTCAGTCCCCCTTGGAATGAGAAAAATTAAAAAGAATGTTAGATTGTGGCAACATGGTTACTAGCTCAGCCTCAGGACAAATCAATGTCTGTTAATGGGAATTCAGATTAGGCTAATCATAAACCAAACTCCCAAATCTGTAAGAATTGTGTATTATTTTTCTCACCACACATAAAATTAGATGTCTTTTGAGTCAAAATTCAGGGAAAGTTCACATGTTCTTTGTGGCACGGACTATTGTAGAAATACTGTGGCAAAAAATCTGTCATAGAAAATACAACCTGCCTCCCAAGCAGATTCAGCCCTGGGAGAGAGCTTGTCCCTGTTGTATCCTATCTGAAATATTATGCTCTTACCTAGAGCTGCTCTCTGTATCTGCCTCTGGATTATCTTTCCTTTCAGGTGATCTGTAAAAGATACAAAATGCAAATAATTAGAATTCAAAATGTCAAAAAATCAATGAAGTCATTGCATATTTCCCACTATTTAAAACACCCTGTGCTGCTGGCCAATTTTAGGGTTTCTTTGTGATCCATGGGACAAGTTGATTTCTGAGTTCTGTCCTTCTTTCTACTGCAAGTAAACAAGTGGGCACAATGTGACTCTACATATACTGAGATTTAATTGTCCAGTAAGAAAGACTGAAAATAAAGCATTTACTGTCAAGCACTTTCACAGGATAACGATCTCCTACTGCTAGATACAAAAGAAGTCCAAATGGGACCAGAGGACATACAGAATTCCAAGTATTTGTTCAAACAGACTTAAAGGCTCTTACAAGATACTAGGTCACTAGTCCATCCCTTTGCCAGTGAAAAACTAATTCCCCAAAATCCATTCTTTCTTGTATGTCCTGCTCAGTTTTAAATATACCATGTACTAGAGCCTCTGCAAGTTCTACTACTGTCCTCGTTCTGGACAGGATTAATGTTTTCAGTAGCTGGGAAGGGATCATGAGGTTATTCTGTACTACCTCACATCATTGCTGGGGGCAGGGGAAAGGGACATTCTTCTCAGGAGAAGGGTCAAGTAAATGTGGCAGAGGGAGCCATCCCATACTGTCTAATATTGAGTAGGTTTTCTGTATGAATTGTTTCTTTTCCTGTACCCTCTGTCATTAGCATTGCTGCTGTTACTTTTCATTTTCTTGTCTCATTGCTGTTTCCAGTAAATTGTTTTTGTCTCAATCTGTGATCTTTTCCTTTCTTACCTCCAATAATTCTCTCCATCCCACCACAGGTGGGAAGGGGAGGGGAGAATGGGGCAGTGAGAGACAGCACTGTGTGGTTTGGAGAGTCTTGGTGCGGGCACTAACATTCCTAAATCACGACAACTACTCAACAGGACTCACTGTGTAGATGTCATTGGTTTTCAATCAAAAATTAACCAATTCCATTATCTCAGCATTCCTAGTTAAACTCCCATGCCCCATATAACTAGTTTTTATCCTTCTTTTATCAATTTCCTACCTGATCTACAGCAATGGGCCAGTTTCCCAATTATTCCAAACAATAATTAGATTACCGCATGGGAAGTCATTATTCAAATACATTAATGGAACCAATAAAGGAAAAACATAACCTTAAATATGGAATTTCAGCAGTAAATGTATTCTGAAGGGGGATGAGATTATGTCTCTCAGGTTTTCAAATTAAAACAATTTCTAAGCAGAGATTTATTCATAATATTTACTAAGATGTAAATCTGGATACCAGGGAAAGAAAAAAAATCCATGCTGGATTCACTTTTTTTCCCGCAGACCTGTGATTTTCTATATCATATTAGTGTTTATTTTGAATTAAAAATATCATTTTACTTACAAGTGAAGTCTTACGGAGTAAGCTAATCAGAGGTAAATTAAGTCATTAAAAGTTGACAAATGCTTAACCAGAGAATATAAATAAACATTTAAATTCACAGGTCATGAGAATTAGATTGTTCTGTGAACACAAAAGAGCCATAACAAATTGAATTTCCTTGGAAATTATGAAAATAGTTGTTAGGTATTTAGTAGCATTGTAGGAAATGTGTTATTTTAAATACATTGCAGTATAACAGTCAAGTTTTGTTGTTTTGAATGTTCATAGAAAACAAACAAAAGAAAACACTCTACCTACCTTTCAACTATAAAATAGACATAGAGTTGCATTTTTCTGCAGAGGAAGTTTTATTCTTTTAAATTATTTTTAATTAAACCAATGAGTTTTTCTGTAATTAAAGTTATCTGTAAAACTAGGAAAATACTGTAAAATAAGGAAAAGCCTTCAGCTATTGAGAAACAGGTTAAGTGAAGTAGCTAACTTCATCTAACCCTGCTATAAAAACAGATAAATCCTCCATCTCAGCTGTACTAACACTTGACCAAAGAAACACATTCAATTAAATAAGTTGATTCCTGTAACTACAGAAAAAACACCCTTGATTACTAATTTTTACTGATAAAAACCAGGCTGAATGATCAACATTCTTGTTATTTGTGCTTTGAAAGCTCTATAAAGCAACTCAGTTGATTTCAATACTCAATGAAATGTGATTAAACATGCTACTTTTTCCTCAAATTGCTTTTTGCAATTCTGACTATTTAGATCTTTGTATTCTATGGCACTGTTTCACACAATGTGGTGTTACTCACTCAATATTGAGCCATAAGACAGCCATGAAACAACTTGTAGTAATCTTGAAACTCATTTCAATGGATTACCATTAACAGAGGTGCTTCAGAAACAATCTATAAATTTATCTTTGTGTAAGGGATCAGAAACTCTCTTAAGCACTGTGAGCTGCAAAAGGAACTGCCACTGTCATTTGAAAAAAAATGGTTCCAGTAGGGATAAGAGGCTTTCCATCAAGAGCCATCTGAAAATAAGGGTGACATACAGTTCTTAATTTTGTCAATAAATGGTGTTATATCTCCTTCTTTAACGTTGCTAGAAACAGATCATCAGCAATCTAAATGTTTTGTGTTTCAAGTGGCAATGATGCCAACCAAAAAAAAAGCAGGGCAAACAAGTCAATGAGAGTAAGATCAAGCAGATAGACAACAGCTTGCCATCAGTACGAAAATGTGGAAACACAAGAACATTGGGACTGGTTTTTAAATTATTATAGCCAAGAGGCTTGACTTTCAATTACACAGAGTTCGCTCTGAGCACAATTGGGATAGAAACCAGAGAGGCGGCAGAAGCTCTGTTTGTATTGCGAGCTTTGTCAGACCATTCAGCAGTGTGAAACTATCCCAAATGTTCTTCTGTCCCTTCACTCTAGCCTTTGTACACTTCTGTTCCATCCATGGACATGGACCATGGACATGGATATTGATGTTGCAAGAAAACTTCTTCTATTTGGCAGCTTTGTGAAAGAATGAGAAGTTTGAAACAGACCACCTGTAATCACAGAGGAACCAAAGAAAAGTTCTCACCGACTAGAAAAATAAAACTCCAGCCTTACTATTCTTCTAGCAAAAGGGTTTTCTTTTTCTTCTTTAAATAGAAATAGAAAGGTGACATTTATCCAATTCACATAGTTCAAACTGCCTTTTCAGGGCAGCAAAAACTGAACTTCATTTCCCAGAAAACTTGCTGAGGAGAAACTGAAATTCTATTATGGGAAAAGTAGATCAAACATGAGTTCAGATGTGGGGGACATGGTAGTATCATGAGGCACCTGACTATAATTCCATAGCAATACTTAGCCAGACAGATATGATTTAATCTTTCAATTTGTTTTAATCCAATTTGAAATTTGACAGTTTGTTTAGATTTTATCTGGGGAAAAAATGTTTTCACTTAGAAGCTCTTATTTTTGACAAACCCTTAAGATTTTCTGTATATGCTTTTGATTAAAGTAATCTTGTTTTGTTTTCACTATAAATACTTGTGGGGGAGAATGAATGTTTCTGACCTGCTCTACTTTTCTGCCTCTGAGAACACCATTGCCCCAATGCTAGGCTTGAAGTTCCTAAGTGACAGAAGTAGGGGATAATTCCAGTACCGTTGCCTGCACAAATCTTCCCATATAAACAAAAGGAAGATTTCAGTCTTAAGTACTGCCAGTTCTACAATCTTCATAAGCATAAATATATACCCAAAGAAATATGAAGAATCACATTGTCATAAAAAACCCTACCATGTCTTCTGATTCTAAGTGCGAAGTTGTGGAAGAGGTAGTGCTTAAATGTAGTTTGCAAAAATTGAATTTAAGATGTAGAGAACATCTCTCAACATATGGCTAATTATATTTTCTGAAGTTTCACCGAACAAGAAGCTAAAAATAGGTCTATAGCTGATACCAAATAATTTTTTCCAGCAGAGCCATTCTTCATCTGGAGATAACGGTCCCAATAAAATGTTGACTGCTGCAACTCCACATGTTTTGGCAAGAAAAGTAGTTTTGTGGAATTTAAGAATTCACTCAGCATGCAGCCAGCTGTCATTAAGGCTGTGATAAATCTGTTGGTTTTGGCCTGCATTTCTGGAGACATGTAGGTATGGAAAAGAGATGAGCTGGTAACATAGAACTTCGGCTTTGTGACAGGAGACAAAAGCAAGGAGGGAGATGGAGAGGGTAAAATGGAATAGAGAAATCTAATTAAGAGTGATGTAAAGCAGCGGAAAGTATCCCATTTGGTGACTAAATAGGACAGAATATATAACTTGAATAATATGGCTGTCCTTTAACTTCTTGACTTTGTATTGTTCCAGACTGTTTCAAGGATCTGAAATTATCTTCCAATGTATTACAGACAAGGAATGCTTTGACCAGAAGCCTATGCTTCAGAACAATACAAAAGTGAATATGTTACAATTAAAAAACCCCCACTGATTTAAAAAAGGTTTTTTTGTTTTGTTTGGGTCCATGTTACAGGTTTTAAAACTTCTCTTATGTTATATTAGATCCTCAGTATAATACTATTATAAGGTTTCAAAGACCGCTAACTCAAGAACTGACAGGCTAAAGCCTTTGTCAATGACTTCTCATCTCATTATTTTTTAGTATTTTTCTATTATTTTACATTTTTCAAGCCTGCATTTATCTTAAAGCATCATGGAGATCCTGAAAGCTTCACACCTCAAATAGGATGCTGTATGTTTCACTTTCTTCATTGTTAAATCATTTTTGGGGTTACATAAAATATCTGGCAGACCACCCTCCTAGGCATCCAAGGCATCTGATTCCTGGAATTCACCCTCCAGGGATTTTGGGTCCCTAATCATGCTATATGATATTAGATGTTGCTTTTTTCCCCCCCTATTTCTCACACTGCCACACCAGTCAATAATCTGGGGATGCACAAGAAGCTGCGATGGAACACAGCTGGGATAGCTGACCCCAATGGACCAAAGGGATATTCCACACCATGTGGCATCATGTTTAGTTAAAAAAGCTAGGGGGAACAAGAATGAAGCAGAGACATTTGGAGTGATGGTATTTATCTTCCTAAGTCGCTATTAGGAGTGAAGGAACCCTGCTTTTCTGGAGATAGCTGAACACCTGGCTGTCAATAGGGAGTGAAGGAATTCCTTATTCTGCTTTGCTTGCACGCACACATTTTGCTATACCCATTAAACTATCTTTATATAGTTTTATGAGTTTTCTTACTTCTTCTTTTCTGAGTCTTTCCCCAGTCCCATCAGAGGGGAGTGGGCAAGTGGCTGTGTGGGGCTTTTTTGCCAGATGGGCTTAAACCATGACAAGAAATAAGTGGGGGTTTTGTTTGTAATGCAATGCCCCTATATTTGGTGTTGGACTTAGCTACCACCCAACTATGAAAACCAACTCAAGACTCTGAAACTTTTAAATCTGATTCATGAAGTTGCATGCACCCACTCGAATCAGATAAGAAGTCCTGCTGAATGAGCAGAAACTAAAGATGCATATTCAGCAAATAATAACTCAGAGACAGAGAGGAGCAATCACATAACTTCCATGAGCCTTGTACAGATATATTTTTAACTGTGCTTGAGGTTAGAGTTGTAACAGCTTACAAAGTATTCCTGAAAGTAGGAGACATTGAACCCAAGTGTAGATATTCAAATGGAACACTTTCTCAAACTGAGAAGATTAAACAGAGATAGTGATAGGAACTCTTACCAGATGTGTTAGAATATTTTTTTTAAATCTGGTGATGAAATTGTATGAGAACAGTCTAAGATAAAAAATATCTGACAAGAAAACTCATGGAATAAAAGAAAATATTTTGTTCTAATGCAAAATCCTGCAGCACTAAGAGCAAATAAACCATTCAGCCTTTCTTTGACCCAGAGAAATATCTGGGACAAATTCTGAATTTTCTTTTCAAACTTTGTCCTTCTCCAATGGCAAAAACATGTCAGTTGGCTCTATTAGGACAATGTGCAGAGACAAAGTAGTCTGCATTAGTAAACTGGCTCAACGCTATGTCTGATGGAAATGCTTTATTTTGGAATACATGGTTGGCCAAATCCCCATGTAATTTGATAGCTTCTCATTTTCAGAAAGCCCTTGGTGGCATCAGGGAGGAAAACATATTATTGCAGTACTCAAGGCCTCTCTGATGCACATGCATTTTTCCAGGTATGAAACAAGGCCCTCATCAGCATTAAAAATATATGGATAACTATATACCTGAATACCTCAGGTAACATACTGTAGAGCATAACCTGCTGCAGCAAATTTCTGCCTTCTGCATGGGTTTAAGATTTTACTGCCTCTCCTTTCTCCTCTTCCCTCTCCCTTCCCTCCATCCCAAAGTTTGCTGTCGGAGATCAATGCCCCACAGCAGAGAATGTAGAAGGAAATGTCTGCCCATGTTCTGGCTGCTCTAGCAGCAGAATTTGGCACATCAGCACGAGCATACCAGCAATTTAAGATGAGACACTGTCATCAACTCAACTACAATGTCTGAAATACAATTACTTGTATTTGTACACTCTCTGTTGCCTGGGAAGAAAAGATTGGAGAAAGTAACTGCCAGCAAAGAGATGGGCCAGACCATTGGGAGCAAGGAAGCTGATGGGATTTAATAGAACTCTGCAGTCAGAGCTCCCAGGAAGGATAACAGGTTTAGAATTTGAAGCACAACCCTGCCTTCCACAAATTCATAGTTACAAACCATAGACTAAGCTCAGCACATTACCAAACACACAAAGAAATACACAGTTTTCCCAACATAATCTCCTTCCTTGGAATTTAAATATCCCAGATTCAAATGGATACATTTTACTATGATGTAGGATACTGCATATTTTGAGATTACTATTTAAAATATCTGACTGGGGCATGTTCCCTTCCTTGCCGTACTCAGTTGAGACAATAATAGGTTTTATTGACACATTTAATACCTTCAAGCATGATCACATTTACAGACAGAAAGCTTATGACATAGCAGTCTCTTCCAGTCATTGCTACAGGATGACAATGTACTTGACTCCTCAGAAAGAATTTCTTCACTGAAAGGGTGTTCAGGCATTGGGATGGAATGTCTAGGGAGGTGGTGGAGTCATCATCCCTGGGGGCATTCAAGAAAAAAACTGGACATGGCACTTAGCGCTATAGTCTAGTTCAAAAGATGGTGATTGGTTAAACATTGGACTCAGTCATCTTGTGGTTCATTGAGCTACTGAATATGCAGTCCTCTAAACCCTTGACCCATTTCAATAATTACTTACTACAAAAAAACTTACTTCTAACCTCCATGTTAAGTCTCCTCCCCTTTTTCTTCATGTTCTTGTTAATTCTGGCCAGATTACTTTTGTCCCCTCACAAGATGATGACATGCACTTTATGATAGAAGGACATGCCTGTTTATTGTTTGGCCTGCATTTCCACAGCATCCTTTATCCCACATCCCACATTTTTTTTTTTCTAATAATCCTTCATACATTCTAGCTGTTAAAGAACAAAAAAAGGGCTTTGACAGGGTTAAACAGCAAAACTATACAGAAACTGACTTTATTCTCCTGCTGACATCATTCTGGACCCCTCTCTTCCTCTAAGTACAAACTGTCATAGGCTACATAGGCCTTAATTGTTGAAGCGTTCCCAAGGGAACACTTCAACACCTTTTCTAAAAATCCAGATACTCAACACTGGGACATCTAGGATAACCAACATAAAACACTAAGGGCTCTGGACTACAACTCAGCACCTCCTTGAAATTGGAAATAATAACCTGGATGCTTTCTGAATTTAAAAACAAATGCTTGGACCTTTATTTTCATGTCCCAAGGTTGGCTGTCACTACTTATTTCTGACTAGGCATTTTTAGCCAAGCACGGATATATAGCAGCAAGCACACTCCAAGGGACTTCAGCAGAAGCACACATTATGTCTGGATACTCCATGGGGAGTGGATAGGCAGCTCAGCCAATAAAGTAGTACTTCTGTATGTGCTGTAGCAATGGCAGTTTGTTGCATTCAGGAAATAAGTGAACAGTTTTTGAGGGGGGATTTATTTGATTTTGTTTTTCCTGGATAGCTCTCCTGAATTTAGGTATTTAAATTTCAATTAAACTATATCTTAGATGCCAGAGTGCTATTTTAGGTATTGTCCAAAGTGAACAAATATTCTGTTTATCTTCATATGGTAGAAAAGAAACAGAAATGAACCACATCTGGAAACTATTGTTCTGTTGTTTATCACATCTATTTGTTCATGAATTAAATATTAAGCTGGTCCAAAAAGCATGACTGAAAAGCAATGCCATATGGATAAGGAGCCATAATCTGTGAATTTTGTGCTCTGAATGCTTATATGACTAAATGCTGCTTATCTCTTGATTATTTCTTAGAAATTAATGTGAAGAGAAAGAATAAGGAAAATAGAGAAATAGCTTTGTATACAGCTCCTATCCTTTTCACATTTTCAAATATGCAAATTTAAGAACGATAAAAAATAAATAAAGGGTTCTTAAAAGCACAAAGAAGCAAAGTCAAAACCAAAGTATTTTACCCCCAACAAGTTTTCTGGTAATAACACACTGGTCTCAGTTAATATTTTAAGTAAAGAGTGACTATATCCGAGTTTCAGATGAACATGGTTATTTTCTGTTACAATACTGCCTTCATGGCTTTGTAATTTCTATGCATCAATTTGATGTCCATTTTCATTTTGTGACATTTCTTCTGGCCAGAGCTGTCCAACATAAAATTAAATATAGAGTTCCAGGGCTCACTATATACTTCAGTTTCAGAAACTTAAAATTTTGCTCTTACCCAAGGAATTGTCCTGGCATTGAGCACATTGTGCTGTGTAACTTCTGGTCAGATGAGAGAGACTGATACTAAGAATCTGACAGACATGACACAAAATTAAAAATAAAATAAATTTTAAAAAATTACTATGCTGAAGCTGATTAGATATGCTACCATGTTTTGAGACCATGCAGATAAACATCTCAGGGTGATGGAAACAAGTCAGAGTAAGAATGAGTGTATGACACATTTTTTGATGCCCATTTACTTGTAATATATCTACCAAACCTTTGAGTAGTGACTCCTTGAGTGTCAGACACACACTAGCAACCTAGTAAAATCTGAAATAGCTTTCTGTGAAGATACAGCATATATTTACTGTTGTGGATAAGCCCAAGACTGCTTCTTGAATTGCTCAGCAATTTAAAACACAACCTGATTATATATAACTGGTATAATGATGCAATCAGCTCAGAACAGACATCTTCCCTCAGCCTTAAAAAAAGTGCAGGACAAAATCTTCATATTACAGCTATTTGCTGTTGATTGCATTCCTTCTGCAACATTCACAACCAACTGTAGTGACATCACATGATTTAGGGAAATAGTTTGATTAGAAAAAACAGCTATTGTCTTTTAGGATGTGTAGGTCTATATGCCTATGCTACAAGTCTACATGAATGCTGTCTAGATGTGTAAATGAACCATGAGATACTATGAAAAACAAATTTCTCTTTCTGTGCTCAGAAAGGAATATCACTCTTGGACAGTGCTACTCTGAATAAGCGGAGAGCTACTTCTCTAAAAATTGAAGGTTTGATTTTTTCATTGTTAAAATGTCCGGCCATCCAATACTAAAGACTTAAATTACTTGGATGCAGGACTTGAGGGAATACTAAGTTTACTGATGACACTAAATTGGGATGAGCTATTGACTCACTTGAGGGCAGAGAGGCCCTGCAGAAAGACCTTGACAAATTAGAGAGATGGGCAATCACCCAATAGATGAAGTTCAACAAGGGAAGGTGCTGGATTCTGTACCTGGCGTGGGGCAAACCTGGTTGTCTGTATATAGTAGGGAATGAGAGGCTGGAGAGCAGTGCTGCAGAAAGGGACCTTGGCTCTTGGTCTGTGGTAACTTGAACATGAGTCAGCAGTGCCCTGGCAGCCAGGAGGGCCAAGCATGCCCTGGGAGCATCAGACACAGCATCGGGAGAGGTTCATGTTGGATATCAGGAAAAGGTTCTTCACCCAGAGGGTGGTTAGGCACTGGAACATGCTCCCCAGGGAAATAGTCACAGCCTCAAACCTCACAGAGTTTAAGAAGCATTTGGACAATGCTCTCAGGCACATGGTGTCACTCTTGGGGTTGTCCTGTGCAGGCCCAGGAGCTGGTCTCAATAATCCTGATGGGTCCCTTCCAAGTCAGTATATTCTGTGATTCTATGATCAAGAAAAACTTTCTGTACAAAAGATTGTAGGATTTAACACACACACCTCATAATATAGCATCAACTATCACCTAGCATATTTTCTTTAAAAGAGCAAATTCAATAGATTGACATAAGAACATACTATAGCTAATAAATAGCCTAATAAAACAGCAAAATGCAGTGTAGCAATCTAGCAATGACTATCTATTTTCAGTCAAAAGACAACTTGCAGGCAGAAATATGTTACTGAGTATTTTTCCAAATTTATAGTTATGGCTTGATTAAATCCAATGAGCCCGGTCAATTCGTTTTAGTTATTCTAGTGGAATCTTAAGTAAAAAATATTTACTTGGTTTCTTCCTGAGCATAACTTTTTCCCCTGAAAATAGTTCTGTTTGTAAAGAACAGAACATCATTTGTAATAATTAGAAAATGAAAATGATTCCTACATATGTACATTCCAACTTAGAGCCAAAGAAAACATTAACATCTTGGGCCTGGAGTGACTGTTACACTAATAAGGTTCTTCTGTTTAAAGAATAGCACACCAGGGGAGCATAATAGAGCTGTTCAAATGAGTTCATTCAGTTTGGCATTTTCTGAATAAGTCATTTGACAAATCATGTTTTCTCATTCTGAGTACCCATTCAGAATATGTACTGTAACCCTGGGGCATTGCCTATTGTTTGAAAGTAAAAACAAATATATGCAAGCAACTCTGAAACAACAGACAATATTTTGCATTGCCATTAACATATGCATTGCCCCCTGAAGCCAAAAGACTTCTACTTTCTGAAATAGGTTTGCTGAGTGCTGCTGCAAAGGCTACTTTATATTACCAAAGATGGTATCCTCTTCTTATAAGGAGGAGCAGAAAAAAGAAAAAGGCCTCAGCAAAGCTACTAGAACAGCCTGGTTCTCTTACCAGTCTCATTTATACCAGATCAGATAAGAAAAATCCTAAACCAGCTAAGGAACAAGGAAGATAGAGCAATAACATGTGTCCTTCTCTCTTTTCTGAAAATGACCAAAGCAGGACCGTGCTGCAGCAGCAGCAGAACGGACAGCTCTGGCACAGCTGCCATAAACGTAGGTGTACCTCTGAAGGGAGAGAGCCTGCACCACCCACAAGCTGGACTTATCAGCCTCACAATAAGCCAGATTTTATTGTTCTCCTTGGTGTTAGGGCTATGCTTAGGGTTAAGGTAGAGAAAACTTGAAAATCCAGAGATCAGGGATAGTGCACAGGAAAAGGTATGCCAAGGGGACCATGGCAATAAAGAAACATTGCTCCATCCATACCTTACAAGGCGAAAATACTCACATGCTGGGTATCTATGCCTAAGAAAACAGTCATTTTTTCTGACAAAATTAGGGAAAGGCTTAAAAAACCCAAAAGGCCTTTGAACATATCTCCTTTCCAAAGTATCGGTTACAATTCCTTCTCTGATTTCAAGATTTAAATTCCTTCACAGAAAGAAAATTCCTACTTTGCAGAAAATAAATGAAATGTTGTCATTTCAATGAGGAACAATTCGGCAAGCCTCGGTCCATTACCTGCAATTCATGGCATCCCATGCAATTTCATTGTTTTCCCTTTGGTGAAAATTTTTTTCATAGACATGTAGTTTATGGATATCTTCTCCTGTCTTGTCATTTGACTCCATTGCCAGATTCTGGGATTTCAGTAAGGTTAATTTTAAGAGGAAAAATTACAAACACTCAGAAAAGGAGATATGACGAAATAAAATGCAATTTTATAGAAATAGGGAGCCGACAGGGAAATTGACCAGGATGAAATTAAGGGCTGTTAAAAGGACCAAAACTTGCCAAAATTAACCTCACTGAAGGTGTAAAATCAGGATAAAAAAGTAAAACAGGAAGATAGAAAAGATGGGAGGAGAAGAATTGAATGAAATTACCTGACTAATCTAAAAAAAATTTAAAATTGTCACCAAAGGGAAAAAAATAAAAAGACATGGGATGCCATGAAGTGCAAGGATATGGACTAAAACAGAAAAGAAAGCACTACAAACACTCAGGAAAGGAGATATGATCAAATAAAATGCAACTGAAAAAAATTAGAAAATTTGGAAATTTAGTGACGATGAGCAAATGGACCGGGATGAAATGAGTTGCAGTGAAAAGGACCAAATATTACCTAAATTAGCCTCACTGAAGTTGCAAAATCAGGGGAAAAAAATTAGAGAAGATAAAAAAAGAGACAGGAGAAGAATTGAATTAAATGACCTGCCTAATTTAAAAACACAAAAATATCTTCACCAATGGAAAAACAATCAAAAGGCATGGGATGCCTGAAGTGCAGGGATATGGAGCAAAGCTGAGATGATGCTCATTGAAATCACAAGATTTCATTTCCTTTCAGGAAAGGAAATGAAATCTTGCAAACAAAAAAGAAAGTGTTACAAACACTCCGGAAAGGAGATAGGATCAAATAAAATGCAAACGAAAAATATAAGAAAATTTGGAACTGGAGTGATGCCAGGCAAATGGACAGGGATGAAATGAGTTGCAGTGATAAGAACCAAATATTACCTAAATTAACCTCACTGCAGTTGAAATATGTGAGGAAAATATCAATAAGAAATCAGAAAAGACAGGAAAAGAATTGAATGAAATGATCTGCCTAATTTAAAAAATAAAAATAAATCTTCACTGAAGGGAAAACAATCAAAAGGCATGGGATGCCATGAGGTGCATGGATATGGAGCAAAGCTTACCAAGATGATTCTCATTGAAACCACAAGAATTCATTTCCTTTTCTGAAAGGAAGAGTTCTTGTGATTTCAATGAGGACAAAGTTAATAGGGTTTGATTCTTTTCTTTGCCGTTTATGCACCCCATGCCTTTTTTTTATCTTTTTTTTACCTTTTTTTTTCATTTCTTTTAATGAATTTCATCTCTTGTCTCTTCTTTTAACTTCTGTCCCTTAGGTTTTATCTGGTATCATTTTGGTAGGTTTTGGAGCGTTGTATTTATAAAGGAACACTCCACTTCCCAAAGATTGCTCCCTCAACAGCTTTGTTCTTGGTGCAATTTATGTTCCGGGCAACTGGGCAAGAAGCTGCTTTTGCTGCTGCAATTAGGGTTAGGGTTATGCTTACAGTTTGTGTTGAGAAAACCACAGAGCCTTGAAGTCCATGGACACTGTAACTAGAAAAGGCATGCCAACCCCAACATTGCTCTCTTCACACCTTGGCACCACCCACAAGATGGAAATTCACCTTGAAAAATTCTGATTTTTCTGCTCCATTTAGGGTTAGGCTTGAAAAAGCCACAAAACCCAGAGCTCCAGGGACACTGCAGCTACAATAGACATGCAAAGGGGAGCATGGTGCTGCCCCAACATTGTTCCCTCACATCTTCCCTTTTGGCACCTCCCTCGTGTCTTGATCCTCAGGCTTGGAAAATGCTGATTTTTCCTGCTCCACTTAGGGTTAGGACCTATAATATGTACAATGCCTACCATAAGTATAACAAAGAGAGACTTTCTCTACTGTTTTCAGAAAGGGCTAGTAACACTTCACAGGCTTTTATAAGAGACTTTATAATAGTTTTGTCTGGTTCTCTTTCTTATTTGCACATCTTACTATCAGCTTTCTGGGGACTCAATTCAGCTAAAAGTATTATTATAAATTACCTAGTCATAAGTTGTTTAGAATTACATTCAGCAAACATAACTGCACTACTTCAAGACAATTTAAGCCTCGCTCACTTGGCAGAGACTTTTGAGATTCTAAAAAATTTTCACATGAATCAAAATACGATCTGTTGATTACAAACAAGGTAGTTATTTGATTATTCTCACTATGAACACAGTGAAAAAGCAAACAAACAAAAAATCATTAACATGAACCTTTCGTGTTCATGAAGTGCTAGCAAGAAAGAAAAATACATTCCCAACTCTGCTTTATATTATGATCCAACTGGATGCTCACAGGACAAGAAAATAGGTTGTGGAAATGTCCATCACAGCATTGAGTCTCCCCCAATAGGATAGTAACCAGTTGGTAGTTACCTGCCAGACCTGTGTGAAAGTCATGATACCTATTCTGCCTCACAGCACCTTGAGAGAGATCTTCCAGAAGACACTGTGAAAGACCACACCATTTCAGATTATGCTCTACAGATCCATGGTCAACTAGGCCATAGAAATCATGCCTGAAGTGGTATAAAAAGAACCTGAACAGAATCAGGATGAAAGTAAGCTATTTTTCCTCATGGAAAGAAGGAAATATGTTAAAACTGAAGGATTTGTAACCAAACAGAAAAATAAGATGTAGCATCCGACAAAGCAAAGTAAATTACATTTCTAACAACGAAGAAACCGCAGATGGTGACAAAGTAGTTAAGAAAATAATATCTTTAGAAACTCAGCTGTTTTTCTGTGTTTTCAATTCCTTGCTTCTAAAAATCCAAATGTAATATTTAAAAAAAAAATAGATTCCAAAACTGCTGTCATAATGGCATGAAACTTAGATATTTATGCAAAACAAACACACATAGGAACTTTGTTTTTTTCAGCATTAAGTTGCCAAACAATTGGGCCAAGAAATTAAGAAGAAAGATTCTGAAGACTGTGTCAGCCATGCTGAATGGCTTCAGCTTTAACAGCTACTGCTATTTTTGGTAGACACATAAACATGCCTCGTTTATTACAAAACTGCTTTGAAACTGACCTGCAGATCAGAAACAGACTGGGGCTTCTAGGCACTGGGCCACATTGAATAACATCCCAGCTGGGAAATTACATCTGGGGGACTGTTTGTCCCCATGGCCTGTTTTCTCTTCTGCTTTTCTCACAGATGGCTGCAGGTTTTGCAAACTAATGTGCTTTGTTATGTTAGGGATAAGCCACATTACTTAGGAGTAAGCAACATAGTTATACACCTGAGAAGCACAGTTACACACCTGAGATGAAGCATGGAAGAAATAATGCTTGTGTACTATTTTCTTATACAACTTGTGTCCTGATACCAAGACTGCTCTCTGCTAAGTGACAGAGGACATCTGAAACATACAGGCATCATTCCAGGAGAAATCAGCAGAAACTATGTGTATTGAAGCTTTAATTTTCCATATATCCCAGCGCAGGACAGAAGTGGTGAAGCAGCAGGCAGGCAGGCTTTGTTGCTCAGAGAGCTTCCAGTCTACGTTGATGTGTTTTTGTCAAATCTCCTACTTCTCATAATAAACTACTGTTTCAGCTTCTTCTAGATCACTGATCTGGCTGTTCATCTGGAATTTCTCAGGTACTAAGCAATCCAGCTAGGGATGTTGGACACATAAATCATAGTACATGCAGCCTGACACTGAACTGGCTTTGAAGAAGGCACACACAGTACACCTGATAGAGAATATGCTGAATGAGCTGCACAGCATGTGCTGCAATTCAATGATTCTATGACTGGGTGGGGTAGGGCTCAGAGCACCCTGTTCAAGTGGAAGGTGACCCTGCCAATGGCAGGAGGGTTGGAACTGGTGACCCCTAAGGTCTCTTCCAATCCAAACCATTCAATGATTCTATGAATCTATAGCTAATGCTTGTTGCCCTTGATCAACTAAAACAACAATAAAGATAAATGTGGAAATGTTTTCAGAATCTTCTTTTCAATCCATACACAATTAGAACTCAAACTGACCTCAGCTAGAGTCTTTCCTTAGTGAGGATTTCAAGATTTCAAGTTCCATGGATTTTAAAGGTCTCTGCTGAGAATACAAGCTACCTGAAGAATGAAATGCTGTGGAATGACATTATTGACTTATCTGCTCATTAAATCTGCATACAGAATTAATTTATTTATGAGTTGCATCTCATTTGAACCATATATTTTGTGGAATGTAACCTTTCTTCTTGAACTTTCTCAATCCCTTTTTAAACTAAATCTTGCCATTTTTCTTCTACACTAGTCATTTCCAGTAAAATTTGCTGAGCACATATAAGTTTTCGTAACTACTGATAGTTTTTGGAATTACACTAGAACAGTGAATTAAATCAGCAACTAGGAAATCACAATGTTTATTTCCATAAAAGAGTATCTCAGAATATTACACTAAAGAATGGAATGCATTTCAAATCACAGTAATTTCTCTCTTATTGTAGCCTCACTTCATTCATGGCTGAAACAACGTCCAGTAAGTTAATGTCTGTAACTCAGAACATTTAAATTACTGTAAAGAAATAGATACTACCAATACTATTAAGCTTTAAGAAAGCAGTGCATAGATTTTGATGGGTTTTCTCTTCATCTAGCAAATCATCACAGCTTTTTCTTTTAATCTAGTTTCCATGTAAAGCACTGAACTTTTCTTTAACAGAGAAATTCAATCCTTCCAAAGTACAGATATTTCTTCATCAAAAGTTTTAAAAATGCTATTTGCTTGTACATGACTTCCCTCAATTCTTTCACCTCATATAATGATGGCTTAAAATATGTGTAGCATTCCTACTATCAGCCTTGGTATTCTAGTTCTTAACTAGCTGATCCTTCTTTTTCCAAGTAATTTATTGCCCACATGTGAAGTTACAACAATGTAGATGTACACCACAGAGTGCTCTCAGACCATCTCTGCCTAAAAAACCTTAACTTCATCTATCTTACTTCTTTTTCTCTCTGTGCAAAAATGCTGCTATCAGTGGCCTTCATAAAGTTGTGTAGGTGTAAAGAAAACCCTTGCATGAAATAGTCTTACTTTGGAGTTTAATGTAGGTCTGCTTGGCTCATCAAGATAGAGAGGAAGAGTGACAGTAACAATATTGATTTTTATGTACACATACATAGAATCTTGCACAAGAAAAAAAAGGTAAATAAAAATTCTGGGTTTATATTAATTAGGTTTGGAGTAGGTTTAACATCAACTATGCATTCACAGAAATAACAGTGTGACATCCAAGTTATTGAATCAGAATCAATATTATCTCTGAGCACTGACATGTCTTGTCCTCGCTCTCCTCCATCCTCACCATTTCAGCATAACATGCCATTAACTGTGATACATATGAACAGTATTTGAATAATTTGCAAGCAAATTAAATGAGGACTCTTCAATAACATTGCTTTGCAGTACTAGAACCTGCTGTCACTAAAGATTATAATTTGCTTTGGTATTCTATGATCTTGTGCACAAAAAAATCAAAACCTGAAATGAGGCAGAGCAGTGCAACAGTTCAGCATTCCTGCGGGTATAGATGCACCATCAACATCATGTGCACATAATCCACCCACCTACCCTTTTTCATTCCGAGAGTGCCTATTTCCTCACACAGTTATTACTCCCACATGAGTTTGTCCTTCCTCTTCCAGCTTCAATCATAATGTTAGCTGATTTCTGGACAGACTAAAAACAACAGCTGCTTCCCTCTGGGCATTAAATACCATTTAGTATGTTTTTTTCCCTTTAGGAAAAAACTAAATCTAATAGTGGTAAAAATAACCCAAAACAGTCAGACATTTATAGGAGTGAACTGGAAATCTTTACTACTCTTAAAGGCTTCTAACACATAGCACATTCTTGCACATAGGAAAATTTTTTTGGTGGCGAAATTCTGAATGAATGTATCAGTTTAGTTTACACTGAAAATAGAAGTTGTAGTGGTCCAACTCACTCTTTGATTAATGCAGTAGCAGTTGGGTCTTTTTTGTAATTTAATGCTTTACAGTTTGTTCCGATGTAGAGTAGTCCTTACTGTCAGAGTACTTTGACACAGAATGTTTGCAGTAATAGTGCAAAACCACCTTGTTGATAGCAGCATCCTAGAAAAAAAAACCCCTCCTCCTAGCCCTGATAAGAGGTTTTTATTTCAGAGGTTTTGTCTTTGCTTCTCACCATGCAGCTGTATTTTAATTGACAATAAATTAAACTAATTTTCTCTTACTTCAGTCATTTAACTCGGTAGTTGTTAAGCCACGTCCTCATCTTCATCTCAACCCACAACCTTCTTCTTCCTACTTCTCCCCACTATTCTTTAGAGGAAGGGATGTGAGAGAGCTGCTGGATAGTCAGCTGAGGTTGACTCACCACACTGTGCTAGGCACAATCACTCAAATTTTTGCAATGAGAAATTTTCTTCACTATTCTGAAATAAAATCTTAGGCTTCAGCATCAAATTTCCTTCATCGTATTCTTCAGTAATACCAAAAGGATCTACAGTTCTTGTTAGAGACCTTAACTCTCTGAAAATGATCCAATACAAAAACACATGCAGTCACACAGCACTTTTTTTCCCAAGAAAAGAAACCTTTTTTTTTTTTAGCTAGCAAAATATACAATTTGAAAGTTCTTAATGTTGGACTAGAAAGGCAAAAATGTACTTTGTGTCAGTGCTGGCGCACTTTCCACTTCTCCTACACTGGTTACAGAGTTCTCATTATTTCCTGACCTCTCAGTTATTTTTTTCCAGTTTCACTCATGTTGGTTTTTTGTATTTGTCTTTTAAAGCCCAGTCATTGGGTACATTCTCCACCCATATGTAAACAATTCCGAATAGTTCACTCAAACAAATCCAGACATGTCTACATGTTCAAAATCTATACAATTTCTCTGCTTTTTTTTCTGGTGTATTTATGCAATAACTTGCAAAAAGAATTGCCCCTCAATGCTTGCACCAAAGCCCTTGGCTCCTTTATTTGTGCCTATACAGAGTTTAGTGTCATAATGCAGCAAACAGTGTCACTAAAATGACCCTGACTTAGAAACACTTCCCTCTTTTTCTTCTTTGTTTTTTTCCCCAAGTATCAGAAAAAGACAATTTTTATCCTCAATAAAATTCATCCTCTTACTTCTAGGAAGTCATTGTGAAAAGTAAGCATAATGACAAACCTAAGACATATTTTTCATAAAAAAAAAAAAAAATCCCTGTACTGCTACTAACCGTAAGAGGAGACAGAATCCAGGACTAAGTGATATAGTAGCAAAGAGGCATGCTGGTCATAATGTCTCATTTCTGATATTATAGTTATTCCACACTTGAAATCCACCTTACATCTAGACATGGTTTTCCTTAATCTTTTTGTGCAAGCAGCAACATCTACAAAAGCCTACCAAGAAAATCCTACCACAAATTTCTTTTTACAACGCTAATTTCCTGATGTTTTTGAAATGCTAGTGTAATTGAGAAGGGGTTGGAGTATTGTGTGTACTTCTCACTGCAAAACACTAATATTTCCAAAGTCAAAGTATTTATGACATAAAAGTTACAGCCAGATGCTGCTGTCACTATCTCAAAATATAATCGGACTGCATGAAATGGATTATTATGGCCTCTGTGGTGCATAGCTTTATACTATTAAGAGTAACTTAGAAATAATGGAAACTGATATTGATGGGATCTGTTCTTGATTGTGCACGACAAGGCAGCCAGGAATGCTTAAGGAAACCAAAACAACAATAAAAGTAAATTAAAGATCTGGTTGCAGGCCGCAGATGACTCTTATTTCTCGTACCACATTTTAAGTAAAAATTTGGCAGGTTAGTAAACTTAGCAACTTTAATGATCCTTTGAGTATGACTTCTGTGACGAAATAGACTTAACTGAAAAAAAAAGTTTTAGGCTGTTAAACTGTATAAGGTAGTGTAATTGAATTGACTAAGCTAAACTGGATATAAAATTAATACTTCTTAGGAGGAGCTTACAGATAGATATATTAACAAATATGTTCTAAACAAAGCTGGACAGGACAAAAGGACAGAGGAATAAAATCTAATATTTGTATTAGCCAGAGTGCTAATTTTCACATGCTGCAGTGTTACACAGCAAGAATTGAAGAAAGGAATTTATAGTATGATCACTTTTAAGCCTCAGACATCAGTGTATAAAAACCATCCACAAAGTAGTTACATCTGCATAATTTGCATCAATCAGGATATAGATAGCTATAAATGGACACAACATGGATAGAATTTCTTGCTTATATAATAGAACTAGAGTAAAAACTCAATGAAAATACTATTTTCCCATTTTGCTACCAAAAAAAAAAGAGAGTAAGGAAATGAATTTTTATTTTGAAAACACTTCACTTGCAGCTACATTTATATACCAAAACAAGACCAAAATGTGCTTTGTGCAATTTTTCTTAGAACTTTGGAGACATTTCTAGCTTGATTCTTAAAGGACATTTTCAGCATTCATGTGGTCTACAGCCTATTACAATTTCCTACAGGAGGCATGTATGCATTGTCAAGCTCGGTGAGGCACTACTGATTTGTTACATGGCTGCTTGCTTTGTTCAAGGCATCAGTTTGGTTTTTTTAGTTTACATATACTGTTGTTGTATCGCTCGTGTTTCCCAGATATACTTCACTATTTCAATATTAGCACTGAAGAACTCAACCAAAAGCAAGTTTTAAACAGATGTCTTTAATTGCAGCTAAATCCATACTCTACTGCACTATAGCTATCAGAAGTTTTGCCTTACTGAGGAAAACCACACAGCAATTCAGTCCAAACCAAGGGATTCTTCTAGATTTTGCAGCAATCCATGGAAACAGAGTCTTGAGAGATGATGTCTACATTGCATTGTTACATTATTTCTGAGAGATTCAAATCTCAAGGGACTTAGAGACCACACAAGTCCTGTCCTAGCATGATGCTGCAAGTGGTACCTTCAGGACTGGCATGTCCTGAACTGCATCTTTTACTGTCTCCCATGCCCTCCAAACATTTGTTTTCCCTCAGGTAAAAGATGCATTTAGGGTGGCTGCTAGGCTCCTCTCTTCAAGCAGCACAGTTACATCCCCAGATACTGAGAAAGATGTTCTTGTGTGTAGCTGCTTATTGCTGGTGCTCACTGTTCCTGCTCTAAAATTAATTTCAACTTCCATAAGAGAAAGGAGCTAGGCAGTCAGGGCTGACTTTTGGCTACACCTTATTTAGGCTAAGGAATTTCTTGGGTATAACATAGATGAGCAAATCTAAGAGACAGAAGGAATGCAAGACAATGCGGACTTCAAGATGGTAGCAGAGGAAAAAGAGTCCTCCACAGTATGTTTAACTTGCTTTTCAAGTTTGCCACAGTAAAAAGCCTACTTGGCAGGAGTTAAGTGAGTTTATATGGACACTGCAGAAACCCACAGTTGTGAGTAGATACTGAAATCCTTGCATGGGTCAATCTATGAATATCTATGCACAGGTTCTGTACTGACATTTATGTTCTGGCGAGCCTGACAGAGGCAAATCAACCTACTGAAAGAAGACAGGTGAATTCCAGTGTCATGTCTTACAGAAATACCAAGTGTTCAGAAAACTCCTGCAGGAGGGCTCAGCACCTGATGTGTCTGCTTCTGGATCCATTCCAAAGATCAGTTGTGCTGCGGTTTGAAAACATTTTGCCAACATGGCTGAGGCTTTCCGCATACCTGACATAATTTAAATATACTGCATAATACCTCTGAGGGACCTGTGGTGTACCCAAAGGTGACTGGGAGGGGAATCCAGCAATAATTATAATTCATGACCACAGAGAATATAATCATGGCTATGGTGTGAGTACACTTGGCAGCTGTGTTGTTAGATATTTGCCCTTTCCCAGAAGTCAACTGCTATTCTAAGACATGAAGTGATGATAATGACTTCATTGTCCATGTCTATTTTGGTGCCACCCAAAGAAGGAGGAGACAGAAAACAAGAGCAAGATCTACACCACTTGCTCTGGATACCAGATTACCTTTCAATCTGGTCCCTCACAGCCTGCATCTGAAAGGTTGAAGAGACATGGCTCATCAGAATGTGTGCAAAATGGAGGACATGGACATGATCTCCAAGAACTTCAGGGACAGAAAAAAAACTGTTTAACATCTGACAGAAATCCTGGATAGCCTCCAGGTTTGTAATCAACAGAACTCCAAAATCAACTAGGAACATATCAAAGGCTGCTAGGAAGATCAAATAAGACCTGCCTTGGGGTTGAATGTATCTATGGGTGATTTTTAACATTGAACAATCTGAATTGGATACCAATCATATACTGTGGGGGCCTTAGAAGAAAAAAAAGATGAAACTCCCCACCAAACTAAAGCACTCATCAAAATTGCTCTAATTAATCTGTACAGAGGGCAGAGTGGTAATCTTTTATCGGAAGTCATATAAAATTTATGGATAAATACAATACTTAATCCATAGATATGAAATTTTCAAATTATGGTTTTGGATCCTTTTATTCCAAAATAAAATTAAAAATCCCATGCTAATACCTTAACTTCTCTTTTTTGATAAATGTCAGACATCCTGTCAAATAAAGAAGGGAGCTGGTTTCTGCATTACGGTATTTGAAATGATCGAAACTTGTACATAAAATTATTATTGCTATCATCAGCTTACAGTTTACCTTATTGGAAGTCTTAGCAATGCATTGACTTTTTTCTTTTAGAAACTAGAATCTCCTCCCATATATTTGAATTCTGTGATTTCATCAGCTAAAGGTAAAATGAAGTAAAAATGTACTCACTTATTTTATTTCTCACGTCATTTAATTTCTCTCCAAGGCATTTAGCTTCATCAAACCTGTCAATGCAAGCATAATGATACAGAATTATTCTAAAGAACAAATAGTTACAGAAGCTGATCACAATGAAATACAGAATTACTCAGTACTAGTTTTTCATTTGTAAGTAGAACTAATTGGAAACAATTTTCCATTAGGAGAGATTGTATGGTCTAAGAGAAACTATCTAGAAGTCTTGATATAGACAAAGAAACTGAAGAAATCCACAAATTGTACTTCTGTCTTACTCAAAAAATACCAAAACAGAGTAAACAAATATGGCTTCTCCCGACAAAGGTGGGATGTGAAAGATTTCCCTTCTCAATTAGTTCATTTCTTCATAAGACTGGAACAAGTTAGAATTTCAAGTGCCTACTTGGGTATCTGCTCACAAACATATGCTTTCAAGGCTGAATTCCACAAGGCTAAATGGCTGAAGGGTTCCTGGACACTTACTCTTTCTTACGTAAAAAAGGTGGAAGCCATTGAAGCTTCTGTTAGACTTTAGAAAAGCTTTTTCTACTGGGGTTAACTTAGAGCCCCGAGCAAGCATTAAGGATTGCATAAATATTAAAGGAAAGAAGCCCTGAAGTACCTCTCTCCTTCTTTCCCTCAGGTCCCATAGTAAGTTGATCAATTAATTATTACTTATTAATTCCTGAGACAAATCTCATGTTTGCTATTGACTCTGATTCATGTTTACAGAGAGATCTAAGTTGAAGCCAGATATTTATCCAGACTTTATTCATAGGTTACTGCCAATAGTTGAATAGGTTGTGCATCTGTTGTTCAAACACCATAGTTTATAAACCAGCACAATAACATAAACTGAAATTTGGCATGAATTTATGACATTTCAACAGATTCCATCTGTGATGATGAATCTAGTCAAACAAAATAAGTCAGGTAAATATACAAGACTTGACTCTAATACTGAATGGTACAAAGCTATTTTCAATACTTCTTTAATAAAAAAAGGGTGATATTATCTAGCATTAAGGTGATATTGCTATGCATAGTGATGACTGAACAATTATATTGTTAGCTGAAAAAATTTCATGTATATCTTACATGGAAACCACTCAACAGAAAAGGCTGAAATTGCCAAATCATGGCTTCTATTACCTACAAGATAAATACTCCATGATGAAACCCCAGAGCAAATTTTAGTGGAAAAAGCATTTTTGGCAAAGATTTCACTCTTTGAATACAAATTCCAGTAATTAAAATATAAACATCTTGGAAGACAAATCTCTAACTCATTATGTAAACTAAGACAAACTCAGAGGCTGTCTAATAAGAGAGACATTCAGTGAATTAAATGAGTATTCACTTGTTTTTAATTATTAGAAATTACAACAACAAGTGACCCAAGTGAAACTCATCCTTTCCATGAAACTTGCCCATAGGTACTGAAAAAACAAGTTAACTGTTAACTGGCTAAAAAACAGAAACAAGGAAAGAAGAAAATGGAAAAAAACAATGGAGAACAACAAAAAGGAAACTAGATTTACATCACATCTGTAAGCTCAGTAGAATTTTACTACTGGAAATATTGTCTAAGATGGGATTTAGAAGCTTTGTGCAGTATGCATTACATTGGAGTGGCACAACTGTAAAGATTGCTTGGTAGCATATTTCACCAGAAAATGGGATGCATTTTTCTCCTCTTCAGAGAAACAATCCTAAGAGAACATGATTGCATTAAGAAATAGGATATTATTAAGTTCTCTGGAAGTCAGATATAGAAAGTTCAAATTGTACAAATCTCACTCTGTCCGGGTATGAACACAGGGTGGTTTCTTTTAAGCAGGGAAGCAGTTATTAATGTATGGAAGAAAAATGAAAAAGAATTGCTGTAAAGCTGTAGAAAATCACATTTTCTCTCTTACAAAGGCACTTCCTGTAGGCAACTTGAATTGAAGGCAAATTGAATCAATTCCGTTTCACTTGAATTATCTTTGACTATATCAGTTTTTCCACTTTTTAAGTTCAGAAACATTACTGAGTAACAGTATAAGCTACTGCACCTGTGAAGAGCTCTGATGTAGTAGGTGAAAAGCTTAATTCAAAACCAGATTTTTTCTTTTATATATATATTTTTAACAAAACAAATGCTTTTCAGTATTTGATTTAATTAGCCTTTGATCATTTTTACACCAGTAGTTACAGAAAAAATACATCTATATTTTATATGTATGGCTCTGTATAGTCACATCTATATAAATAATTTCACAGTCCAAGCAACAGTTGTGATGTTCACAGTGAAACTTCCAAGGCTCACTGACAGTTCACCATTCAATTACTATAAGAATGATATAATGCACACTTGAGGTCTTACTGAGATATGCCAGGGGCTCCTGAGGCAATAGGAGCCAACAGGGGAACACCAAGGAAATACTTCAAAGGAATTGAGGTGTGTTCTTCTAAGAAGATGGAGCAGCCAACAGCTGAGGTGCCTTTATACCAATGCATGCTGCAGGGGCAACAAACAGAAGAAGCTGGAAGTCACCACACTGCTAGAAAACTGTGATCTAGTTGCCATTACTGAAACTTGACAGGGCAAATTCCTTAACTTGAGTTTGCCTAACAGTGGCTACAGATTGTCTGAAGAGACAAGTGAGGAGAAGGAGTGCTCTCTAAACCAAGAGGTGGACTGAGTGTGAAGAGCTGTCTCTGAACAACAGTTATCTGAGCAGGCTGGTAACAGATGGGTAGGAATCAGAGACTGAGGCAACAAAGGGAACTGAGTGGTTGGCATCTACTACAGGATGCCTGATCAAGGGGAGCCTATTTATGAGGTCTTCGTGCTCCAGCTGATGGAGGCATTGTGCTTACTGGCTTTTGTCCACCTGGAGGACTTCAAACAAGTCAGCATGTGCTGAAAAAGTAGCATGGCAAGCAGTAGGCAATCAAAGAGACTCCTGGACTGCATGGAGGATAACTTCTTAAGCAAGGTAATAGACAGCCTTACCAGAGGGACACGATACTGGACCTATTGGTCACCAAAGTAATGAGCTAATTGGAGACATCAAGATTGGAGGCAGCCTGGGCTGCTGTGGTCATGTGTTGATGGAGTTCACAGTCCAGAGGAATATGGGTCAGGGGAAGAGCAAAGTTAGGCTCCTGAGTTTTAGGAAAGCAAACTTCCAGCTCTTCAAGGAGTTAGTCAATAAGATCCCCTGGAAAACTGCCTGCAGGCACAAAGGTATAGAACAAAGCTAGTAGGTCTTTTAGAATGTTTTCCATGAAGTGCAAAAACTCAAAACCCCCAGGAGCAAGAAATCAAGCAAGGAAGGCAAGAGACCAGCATGACTGAGTTGAGATCATGCAAATCAATCTAAAGTGCAAGCAGGAAATGCACAGGCAGTAGAAGCACAGATGGATAACCTAGGAAGAGTATAGTGATGCTGCCTGTGTAGGGATTGGGCCAGAATGGTTTAGGAATAGTATTTTCTGATTTAGGAGTCCCTCTCCAAAAAACACACTTCCACTTGATCCCCCTCCAATTGGAAGCATGAAAGGCAAAGGTTATAATTTGAGATAAGAACAATTTACTGGAAACAGCAATGAAATAAGAAAATTAATAATAACAGCAACATTATTCATAACAAAAGTGTGCAAAAGAGAAAGTTTGGAGCTTGATGCAGCCACAGCCATGCCATCCAAAGTGCTCCCGTCAGCTGGGACCAGTGTTACCCCACCACTCTGTCTGCCACACTTCCCTCAAGGAAAAGGAACGCTCTCTTCTGAAATGAGAGAGGGTTAGGGTTAGGTTATCCTTTTATTCAGCCCCTGGCCATGACATAGCATGGTGTTGAATAACAATAGGGTCTTGGTTACACCCACATGGCTCCAGGCCCTGCCCCCTCATGGCTACTACAAAAAATTAACTCTGTCCTTAGCCAAAATGAGTTATACTCTCATCATCTGAGCTAGGACCAAAGCCCCTTTGCAGTGAGTGAGGCAACAAGTGAACTGTTTGACTCCTTGCACTTTCCACACACAGTTAGACAACGTTTCCTTACTGACTCAACCCTGAGTGTCCCATAGCAGAGACTCAGATGTTTGGGTCCTTAAAATAATTTAATCATGATGCAACAGCAGGATAACAGCTTAAGCTGGTGCCTCTGAGGAGGGACCCTGAACAAAGGAAACCCTGGATTTTTATACCCTCACAATCTAAAAGCATGAAAGTCTCTGCTCTTCATCCTGAGGCATGGGCTCCTACTGTGTCTCTAAGTATCTGTCCACCTGGCTGGAACCACCAGGTCCCTGTGTGTCCTTTGTTATGTGAAGGGTCAGTGCCAGTTCAAGGCCTCTTGCCTCGGGGTCCTGCCAACCAGAGCTCAAAGTGCAGCTGCACACCAAGCTACCGGCACTCAATGTATTCAACACCACTGTGTCCAGCTCTGGAGCACAGGAAAGACAGACCTGTTGAAGTGTGTCCAGAGCAGGGCCCCAAAAATCATCAGAGGGCTGGAACACCTCTCCTAGGAAGACAGACTGAGAGAGCTGGAGTTGTTCAGCCTAGAGAAGAGAAGGCTCCAGGATGACCTTACTACAGCATTTCAATATTTAAAGGGAGATTATAAGAAAGATGTGGACATGTTTTAGCAGGGGCTGTTGTGATAGGACAAGGTGTAGTGCTTTAAGGTAGATTTAGACTAGGTCTAAGAGAGAAATCTTTTACAATGAGGGTGCTAAAACACTGGAACAGATTGCCCAGAGAAGTGGTGGATGCCCCATCCCAGAAATATTCAAAGTCAATCTTGACTTTGGTCTGAGCAACCTGATGTAGTTGAAGATATCCCTGCTTATTGCAGCAGGGTTTGACTAGATGACTGTTAAAGATTCCTTCCAACTCAGCCTGTTCTCTGACTCTATGATAATCGGCAAACCAAGAAAATCTACCCAAAATACCCAAAGGAAAAAAGAAGACAGCTAAAAATAAGTAATTTTTGAACCAAACACTGTTTGTGGTATGACAGAAGTGGTTATGCAACTATAAACAAAATTATTAACAAGAGAAGCCTACATATAAAGGGAAGCTATGGTAACCTTTAAACATGTGGTGTCCACACTCCTCTTCCTGTGCAATTTGAACACTGGCTGGGTAACAGAACTTTTGTGTAACTAGTAGTTGAGAGGCTGCATTCCAAATTATAGACTGGAATTGATACAAATCCATTCTAATGAACTCAGTAAACTTGGAGCTAAGCATCTTTGCTAAAAATGACTGCAAATGGCAGGGGAAACTGCCTGTTTCAAAGTATCAAAATTCACATTAGCACTGATTTCAGCAATCAGCTGATGCCTGTTAGAGAGGGGTTACACAAGGCATTAGTATGAATCTTTGTCCTTTAAGGAAAGCAAATCTGTCATCAAACTTAGTAGATTCTGCTCATCTCTATTATATATTCTGAAACCAGAAGGAAATACTGGTCTGCTTCATAGTAATAACATACAGAAAAAATATGGAATAATTGTGATTAACTAGGGGAAGGTCAGAGCATGGCTCAGAACTGTGTTTCTATCATTATCATGCTGTAACTATTAAGTGTTCTATTGAATAGCAATGCCAGAAATGACTGCAGTGTAATCATTTATGCAGTGATGAGGCAGTGTTGTGGCATGATCTGATAAACTGAAGAAAGGCATTACTAGATATCCAGTTTGCACGGATAAATGCTTACATACATCTAACACCTTAGCAATTTGTGTTCCTGTGGCTGAGGTATAGATCCAGATAAAAAGTTAATCAGTTCAGAAAAGTGATAAATAGCAAGAACTTGAGTAACTCACAAAGATGTGGAGATAATTTCTTGCCTCAATTTACTGAAATAAATGAGTATAAGACTTGGTGAGCCTAAAAAAATTTCTTCTATGCCTGTGAAGTAGAAAACTGTGTTAAAGAAAACAGAAGAAAGCAGAAGAAACCTGGAGAAGGAGAAAACCTCAGGACAACAAAACTCCACAAAAACCAAACCACAACACCCCACAATCAAACAAACAAACACCTCCCTGAATCAAATAGAACAAACAAAATACCCCCAAGCAACTCTCAGGGAAAATGTTAGTTACAAATATAGATTGATAGATTCACTTTTAGCATCTGCAATCTCAAAGCCATGCATTTCTTTTGTGGTTCTAGGAGGGTTAACACTTGAAAAGCTGACACTGAAGCAGTACTGTTATCCAACCAACACAGACAAGCGTTGGTGGTTTAATTTGTGAGGTTTAAAATCTGTATGAAAATCCATATTTTCAATGTATTGCCATTATCACTATTTTGACCAGACGTATGAAGTGTTTTGCCAACATTAAAAACAAATGTGGAGGACAAAAGTATTATTTCTCTTTGTGAATGCAAAACTGGCAGAAAAAAGCTAAAATCACTTGGCAAACAGGTTAGGGACACCAGACATGCATATGTTAAACATCTAGCTTACTATCCAATTCAGTGCTGAAGTCAGTAAAGCATTTTTGACAATGGAAATTGCAGTAATTGATTCAGTCCCATGGATTTTACTTCCCCTAGATAATTCTTGATCATGAATGTCATTGCCACGTTGCTTCAACATGGCTGTGAAGAAGAATAAAACCAGTGGAAATATGCACTAAGATTCCTCATGCTATTTTCGTTTCTATCCAGACTTCTCTTCTATCACCACTCAGTGCCTTCTGAATATGAAATGTCTTAAGTAAGAAAAAGTGAAGGGCCTGTAACGAGTCCTCAATAAAAGCCTGGGATGTCTGGTGTAAAATTATGTGCTCCTGCCCAGACTGCTAGTGAACTCTCAGATGTCTTCCCCCAGCTGTATTTTCCTGTGACACCCACCTCTGCTTCAGAAGCTGCTTGTTGTCCTCAATGGTTAAACTGTCAGCATGGTCCCTCTTGAAAACTTCAAAAGCTTCCTGACATCCAAGTGACATCTTTCCTCCTGCTCCAAGGTAAAAAAAAAAAAGAGAACTTCTTAAGAGTCATCAAAAGAGAGATTTTGCACTTATTTAAATCCTTTTTAGATAAATGCAGCAAGTCAGCCCAGGGGTCTTAAAGCAAAGAGAAGACTAAGTTGAGTTTTCCACTGATTGGAAAGCATTTTGATGAAAGATTTCTATTCTCTGACAAATTACTTATATTTCACATCACTTCTCTAAAGTCTGAATGCTTGAGGTGTATAATTCCTCAAGATAATTTTAAATGTTCATAAGTAAAACTGAACTTTGAAAATTTAAAATACGTGAAATATTCTTAAGTGCAAGCCAGAGGTATTTTCACAACAGCACAATGCAGTTTGCTTCTGTATTTCTTTCATCTGTTTTACATTGGGCCCTAAGTATGCCTCAAATATTTTCAATATTCTTGGAAGAAAAAAATCAGGCATCTTTAATAATGTATTAGAAAATACTTTCCATACCCTTTTAGGTAAAGTAAGAATTCTACATACACAAATGGTTGGTGCCTTCTTGTATTTACAATATGGTGTTTGTTTCCTTTTGTGCACCAGAATGTCAATACCTATTTGGCCTTCAAGTCTTTTAAAATCACTATAGAAAAATACTACAGTTTTTATTATTTTCAGTTCTTACCACTAGATGATCTACATATCCAAGTAAGATAATTGTATCTGTACTATTATTAACAAAAACATTCAAAGGCTTAAGGAGAATGGGAGCTTATGCCAGCATCTGTGTTATCACCTGTACATATTCATCAATAAATAAGCAAGAAGAAAGGATGAGACTTGCACTTAAATAAACTACAGGAATGAAGTTAGTTCAGGAGCAGAAAGGGGGAGGATTCTAACACTCAAACTTTATGAAGAATGCAAAATAGCTCCACCTTTAATTCAATGTCCAGGTTGCAACTTAAACCTCAAAAATTATATTCCTTAAATTGGAATTTGATTATCTTTTGATTTTCCCCCTCTTGAGTCTTTATTTTGTCCTACCCAAAAGTCTGCCTTCCTGCCTCAGAGCTATCCAAGACCCCCAAATCCATTTTGAACAAGAGCTGTAAAACTCTCTAGGATTTCTGCTGTGCAAGAGTCTTCTCTGTTTTATGCCAATGGATCAGCATTACCAGTAACATATGCACATATACCAGTTTTTTTCCAGGCTACCTGCTTTGTAATTTTGGTGCAAGGTTTTTCTCCTTCTCCGGCTTTCTGCAGTTTCTTCTGCTTTCTTTAACACATTTTTCTTATTTCATAGGCATGAAATACCTTGTTTTCAGGGTCAGCATCACCAAGTCTTATACTCAATTACATCAGTGAAGCTGAGGCAAGAAATAGGCAAAACATGCCTAAACAGGCTGGGATGTGCAATACTGGGATGTTACCCCTTACTGGTCCATAAGCTGCATTTTAAAGTAATTCCAAATATATTCTGGTGCACCTCATCTTATGTATACCAGGATAAGTTCCCATTGACTGCAGCAAGATTTCTGTGATATAAGATACTGTTTGCAGAGAAGGCTGGTAACAAAAACTAGGACTCAGGGTTCAATGATCAGTAAAAGTGTAAAAAGATTTCTTTAAAATACAGAGAAAATTTTACCCTGTTTCAGTCAAAAGAATCAGGACATCTGTTACTAATTCAAAAATTTTTAGTTGAAAATAGAACCATCGGGAATGTCTGAATGGCAAAGCATGCAGAAATGTTCCACCCTTTCTGTATATGAAAATCAAAGAAAGATACAGTGCACTATTTACTGTTGTGTGATCCAAAAGAGCAAGAGAATTCAGGAAAATATATTTTTTTCTGTGGTCATGACCTGAGAGTGTCATGTTCATGTTTCATGCTTGCCTTGTAGAAAAACAGGCAGCTTTGTGAGCAGAATTTTATAGTACATTCATCCCATCTCTAGCACTAATTTTAACATGCAGCCTGAATTGACCCCCTAGAATTGCTTTTGTTGCAGAAAAAGCTTGTATTAAGTGCAGAAAGCCTGGAAAAAAATTCATGATCAAGCCTAAGATAAACAATGACATGCCCTTACTCATACATAACACTGCAATGTAAAGTATTTAACTCTTCTGGCCATGTGCTGCCTTTGAGAGTACAAATAAAAACAGTAAAGTTCAGAAAACAAAACTATTACAGTGATTATTTCTACTGCCTGGCAGAAATGCATCAACCAAAATTAAAGGTAACCTGATAATAATTTTCCAGCACTAGCTTGAAAAGGCATCAAATTTGTACAGCCAAACAAAGCACACAAAAATAGATTCCCAGAACACTTTGGAAGGGGAAATTTTCTGGTTTACGCTGTTCATTTAAAGAAAATACAGAAACATATGAAGTAGTAAACAAACCCATTCTGAAAATAGTATAAAAGGAACGAAACTTAGAAAGGACCATTGAAATTGTATTTCAGTATAATATGAGCATACATCAGCTAAAGAATAATGTTGCAGCCTATGGGTAATGGCAGCAACATTTATGGAGAAAATAAGGGAAGTCAACAATGTTAATAACAGTAAAAGACTGCAAGAGATGTTGAAAGCTTGATGAAGTAGTTGTGTTTTCATTCTGCTCAGTAGTGAAGCTTATTTTTTTTCCATGGTTGATGTGTATCTTCAATCATGATGTTTACATTTCCTTAAATAATCTGTAATTTTATAAAATAGCCTCACCTTCTGTCTAATGACCTCCGAGTGCCACGGTGCATTAACATTATTGCCATGCTGTTTCTCCTGGCCTTAATTCTAACAAATAAGCTTTCTGTTATTTTAAACCAAGGTGTTATTGGATTTGTTTTTCTCTAGCTTTGAAATTGAAATCTATGTACAGCAATACCTACATTATATAAACAAAAACAGAATTAAGAGAAGAAAGCAATGATAAGGACAAAGTTTTGGCAGGACAGTGGAATAGTTCAGCTAAAATTTGTAGAGAAAACAATTTATTTCACTCAAAGAGCCAAAAAATTCCTCCTCTCCTTAATTACCATGGCATAATGTTACAAAATAAATATTTGAAAATTCTTATCTAAGGAAGAGCTATCATATCCTGCAGGATGAGAACCAGGAAACACATGTCATCAAGTCATTACAATGTGACCTGGAGTAGTCATTACCACAAAAATAATTCAGATCATTGGAAAAAGCATAAAATTTTCTTTCAATCACATTCATGAAACCCCAGTTGACAGGATTGCATAAAAAAGAGATAAAGTTTGTATCAAACTAATTTTAATGATACCTTTCCTGTTAGATTGTGTAACTTGGCTTGAATACTAAAACACAAATATGCCCAACTCACGCAATGAGAAATTTGCAGCAAACTCACCATCATTTATAGCAAATTCACATAGCTGAAATTTTTGGTAAAATTCAGGTTCAATCCACATCATGAATTTGTGTGTTTAGGAATGTTCTCATTGAAGGTTTGATTTCAGTCTGTTCTCTGACCGAGTGAACTCTCTCAGCTTTCATATTAAACAAAAAAATTTGGTTCAATAGGCTCCTTTGCTGAAATGTGCAAATTACAGCTGTCCCACTGAACTTGGGTAAGTCAGCAGGGTGACAGTGTTTCAGTTCAGAAGTTCAGTGTTTCTAATTCAGAAACTCTGAACTAGACCAACAAGATCTGACACGACCAAGAAATAGAAAGGTTGCTGTAGTATTGATAATGGGCTAAACTCTCAAACCCAGTAATTCAAAATACAGTGAGCAAAAACACCATAAGGCTTTTGGTTGCTGCTTTAAGGTGCTTTACTTTTTAAGGTGAGAAAAGACAAAAGTGATTTAAGGACTCAGTTGTATGCCTATAGGAGGTAGAAGCCTGCATATCAGTCAAGACCCTGGCAGATATGATATTGTGCGTGTTATTCTATCACTCACTAATTTAGACATTTTAAGTATTTATTCTGTGCTGTTACATACACAAATGCTATTTACAGCCATCCTAAACACCAAATGTTAATTTTAAAGAAACTTTAATTTTAAAGGAACATGTAAGGTAGGTGTGTGGCACTGGGTCTTCAACTGCCAACAAAGAAATTATTTGGCTGAATGCTATTTTTAAATTAAATAGTATGGACTGGAATTATTCAAGGACTACACTGAGTAGGTAGGACCATGCAAGGGGATAAACATAGACCTTATTTTGTTTTTAAAAGTGATCAAACACAGTTGTCTATTTACATGACCATACTGATTTTTAAATGTATCTAACACCAACAAATCCTATTGCAGCATGTATTAGTGTTCAAAATTTATAAATATTGGACATTTTTAAAGTACTTATTTTAGTGGTTTTTTCTTGTTTTTTTTTTTTTCCCCCATACAAATTTCAAGACTGCTCAATCTGGAAAGGGGACTTCCAGTCTTGAGTCTGGCTACCTTCTGTTTTTTGGTTTGTTTATTTTAAAAGGGTTATTCCTCAGAGCGAGAAGATCTTCATAAAGTTTAATGCATGAAACCTACAGGAAAAATTTACATTGCTCTTCAGTTAGGTCTGGTGAAATCTGTCAAACAATAGCATGAAATTGACATCATCTCTGTCTGAAAGCAGAACCACAGTCTCTCCTCACAATACCACCCTGTAACCAGATTTCGGTCCTGGTATGAGAGCTCTGAGGAGGTTTCAGCAGCCCTCATGCCAGAGGCTGCTGGTTTAACCCACAAAAAAATTGGAAACAACTCTCCAGAAGAGAAGTATTAAGATTGCAACTTGATCTGTTCTGAGGGAGGAACATTAAGACTGTTAACAAAAGCAAACTCTTGGGAATAACTGTTCAGATAATGTATTCTGATGAGAAAGGCATCTGTCCACATATCTGCCCATGTATCTGTTTTGCAGAAACTTCATTTTCAGATTAAAAGACTTTGTCATTCCATTTTCTTTCCATTTTTACCGCGTGGTCTGTTAGACAAGAGTTGTCAACCCTTCCACTGAAATCAATTGAAGCAAAGAGTCCTCTTGGCTCAAGGAAAGCTTTCATTCAAGTGAGAGCAGTCCGAAGAATTTCAGGATACTAACTAGCATGAATTGTGAGTCTTCATGCTTATGAGGACTGTCAGCCTGTTTGGGCTATTATGTATTTCCACATATTATCAAATGGGGACAAAGGAACCGCAAAAACTTTCAGAGGAAACTAAAGACAAATTATTTGGTAAGTCTTTGCTATAGAACTAAGGGATTAGAGGTCACGTAAGCATAATTCATTATATCTTTACCAGGATCCATCAAGATGTCATAGCCATCTGTTTAGAATGAAAAAAGATGTAACAGCTTGCAATAACGAGTCAATAAAGAATTAAATACTTACAAGTAGGCAAGCAAATGGCAAAAGGATTTACAACAAATACTTCCCCACTGCAATGCTCAGCTAAATTCCTCATGAAAAGCGTGTGTATTACTTCTTCACCCTATCTTCACTAAACTACAGTTCAAAAATGGGAAAGACATAAAACAAGGCTGCTCACAGAACTCCTGCAGTATTAAACAGTTTCTGGGGAAGTTAAAAGCCTTGGAAAAAACCTAGAATATTCAGATGCAATGAACTAAATAAAACAGGGGCATAAATTGATTTCTCTGGCTCTGGAGTTTCTTTGTTTATTTACAGGGGAGGAAGAGGGTAAAATGAACAATTTGTTGAAACCCTGGCAATGATGAACAGTAAAGAACAATCTTGTACAGGAATATGTTGGACACAAATCAAAGACAAACACTATTTCTAATGCAATTAATATCACTAAGAATGGGATTATTTAAGACTATTAAAATAAAACAGAAAAACCCTAGATATTACATATAATGTCAACTCTGTAAAAGTCAATTTCTATAAAGTTCAACTGAAATGCTTCCAAAGAACCCAGCAAGTAACTACTTACAAGAATTTCATAAGGAGTAGACTACTACATTAATTAATATTCCCCTTCAGGAGTAGTAAGGAAAATATTGAACTGTATTTCAAAACCAAGGGTTAAATGAAGTATAAACTTAATTTTAAAGAAGAAGAAATTGACTACTTTAAGATTGTCTAAGACCACAGAACAACAACAAAACTCTAAATGGGACATGATAGCTGAATTTAATCATGTTGAATTTCTTCAGTTTCATTATTTTAAGAAATCTCAAGTGGCAGTGCAGGTATATTTTTAACACCTCTACTTTTGCAACAAAAGCTACTTGACCTTTAATGTCTAATGAAAGGCAGAAATGTGTTTAAGTCTGACATCAGGTTGAATCTTAGAGTGATATCTGTGTAAAGATTGAAACTATTGAAATATCCCTCCCTCATTTTCCTCATCTGGAAAATTAGTATACCAATTTGCCTCCCTGTCAAATGTTGCAAAGCACAGTTTTAGAGAGAACTGCAGGATAAAAGGAAACTGTTAATAGCAACTAAATATGGTCATGACCTCCACCTGATAGAGCACATATTTCCCTAGATGTCAGACTCAGTTGACAGGATCATTTTGGTCTGATTACTTTTTTATTTCTTACGGATTTCTCAGATATAATTTTTAGTATAATTTCTCTGATTATATGGCATGGAATCAAGATGCTCTAGAATATCGGCACTAGCATTGATGAATTACAGCATTCCTACTTTTCTGTTGCCTAGTTACGTTAGTATATTTTCTTCAAAAAGTCAGTGGGCACCAGTGTTATCAATGCCAAAGTTGGAGCATAGAAACAAGAAAGCAGTTAAAGGCTATTTGGCAGAACCAAAATGTTTACAGGTCTCATCAGTGGGGAATAAAATAGTTGTGTCCTGACAGAAATATTATTGGAGAAGTATTTTGCATTTCATGTATGACACCCTCTTGTATGCTTCAAAGGAAAAAAAATTCATCTGCCATTTGCAATTATTTACTTCTTTAAAGCTGCCTGTGAGATCATATTTGATTGTATAATACGCACACACATTGGAAGTCGTTAATTAGTAGGTACAAAGGGAAAGCATGAAACGAAGCATTGGTAGGCTTGGCAGAAGCTCAGTGGGTGGATACGAAGGAAAATATGAAGTCAAACCCACAAGAACTTTAGGAGACCCACCCAATGGTGCTGCCACTTCTAAATAAGATTCATTTCTGCATATGACAGAATCACACATTTCAGATAACTTCTCATAAAGCAGGATATATATGTCATACTGCATTGTGCAGTTTACATCAAACACCAGATAGTACAGAGAAACTGTGCATTTCCCTTGTTTTTAGGAATCTAAATCTGTTCCCTTCAATGGTTGATGCAGTAGTAAAAGGCCTATATTTACGCACTTGTGTCAACTCAAATTAGAGTTGATTTAAAATCAAATTTAGACCACTGAACTTAAGATGAGTATTTCCATTAAGATTGAGTAATAGCAAATTAAATTAGTTTTTACATGCTTCATGTACTTGACATTTGCCACTTCTGTTTTAGACCAGAAAAAAGGCTTTTAGGCTCAGAAACTTTTCTGCCTTTTTCAACCAGACCAACATATTTATAAAAAAATAAAATAGTCTCAATATTTTTTCAATTTACATGTTTTATGCTGTTTTGAGTGATAGATATGGTATGTAAATTCTCCTTTTCAAGATATCTTTCTCAATTTTATAAGAATTACTCTGAGTAGTGGATAAGAATATTTTAAGAGCTCTACAAAATGACAACCTACATCAGTGGAATCATGACAGCTTGGACCAAATGCAAGTGAAGTTTTTGTTAGGGACATCTGTAGACATCTGCATGTATTTTTGGTGTCTGGAGAATAATTTCTACCACCAAGCTGGCCAGTAACACCATAAACCACAAAAGAGGCATATTTCATTTTCAGAACACTTTAGGAGAGGGAAAAGAACTTGTTATAAACATCAATCTGGTTTTGGAAACTTACTGTATTTTTAATTTCATACTACATTTTAGCTTTTTCTTTATTAAGATACTGAGGTTTTCTGAAGTAGAAGCCTCTATATACTACATCTTAGGTAGAAAAGAAAAAAAATCCTCTGTAGTGGGTACACCATTAATTAGTACCATCCTGGGGCTATCTTTTTCTTTTACTATTTCATACTATAAACTAGAGGAGTTCAGGGGCCACTTCATGAGAAATTAATATTTTTTTTTTTCTCTCCCAGCAGGAACACCAGCACTGAATGGGGTATGCTGAGGTAGAGAGCTCAGAGAAGAAACCATGAGATAAACTTCCTGGTAAGCTATTTATTTTTGCCCAGCAGCAATCTAAATTAACTAATTTTAAAATTTACTATCTGTTTATATTCAAGATTAACAACTTTACCACTTCCATCACTTAGATCTTTTGGAAGCTGAACATCAGCAATTAAGAAATTAGTAAAATTGATCTGTAAAAAAATGAAATTTGATTATTGCCCTGTTGAAGCTTTATTGGAGTTCATCTCAGAATGAACACAGAAGCCTGTAATGTACCAATGTCCAGACTTGAAAAAGTAATTAGGCATGTTATACCTCAGCAATGACCACATTAACTTTCAAGTGCTCACCTACTGAAGAACCATTTTATCCCTCTCTGAAGGAATCCCGTAACTGCTACATTACAAACTGCATCAATGTGTATTAACTGTACTTAAAGTATACACACAAAATAGAGCCTTCAGTAGCTTCAACTAATCTCACAACAGAGGACTTCTAGGTACATGACAAGCCCCAGAACTCCAGCAGAGTTAAAATGGGAGTCCTGTACCCATAAATCAGCAGGCATTTAGAGAACACTTGTGTAACTTAGGTGTCCCTAAACACCTACCCTGACAGAAGTTGTTGAATTTGCTTTGGAATTAAGGACATTGTGCCTCTTGTGTTATACAAAGAGCGCATTTTAGTAACACAAAGTAAAGATTAGTGTATGTAGAAAGAGAGCAGTTATTTCCAGTCCAGTCACATTCATCTATTCCAGTTTTTTTATCTATAGTGGTTTTGAAATAGCAGACAAAGCAGAAAAGGAGGAGATAGCAATTGGGCCTGAAAAATCAAACTGGCTAATTTTTCTCCTGAACTTTCACTTCTGCTTTTCAAATTTTATCATACTGTTTTTTACAAAACTCTCACCTATCTTTAGGTAAAACTTCTCATTATTTGAGACCTTCATCAGCTGTTAAAGGCTTTTTACTGTTTTAAGAACTCCTTTGACTGCATTTCATTTTGGATGGGGAAAAAATCTATCTTGAAGGATTGAATTGTAAAGGAAACATTAAATCTTCGTAGGCTGAAAAAAAAAGAAAAATTTTTGATTTGATTGCCATATACATCCTTTTTAAAAACCAGTTTTGCAAAGCCCACGTAGTAAGTGTACTTGCTTTCTGAATCAGTGTTAACACAGTCTAGAAAGCTGAGGAGGTTTAAGTAAAGCTGTAATTTGCATTTTTAATAAAGCATTTTGAGCACAGGCATTCATCAAAATAATTTATTAAAACTGCAAATTAGAGCTATATTTCCATTAGTTTTGCCAAAATCCTACTACTCACTAAAAATGGGATAAAGTAAAATAAATAGCTCAGAATTTAAATCCATTTTTTTTCTGACAATTATGACAAATAGCATGCACATCACATTTTTATGCAAAATTATGCAACATATCAGTAGTATTTCCTTTCAATATTCTAAGAATAAAACTTTCAGATTCCATGAGCAGGAATATAAATATTAACTTGAACATTCTTAATATATTATACTAAATTTACTTAAGATCACATGTGTTTGAGCTATAGTCATTAGCAGTCATTTGCAAAAAGAGAAATCCTGCCTCTATTGAAAAATTAATCAAAATGGAAAAGTAGTAGCTGTCCTTGTTACAAAAATATATATGAACATCTGATCAAATTTTTAGGATATCAAATTGCATCTATAGCAAGACGTTTTGAAATGCAACTGAAAACTGTTAAAAGGAAAGTTTAATTTCCATCCCTAATATATTCATTCTGTAGAGAAAAGTAAAAGAATGAGGTATCTTCCCTTTGCTTTTATCAAAAATATTTTATCTGCCAAGACTGAAACCATTGGCTGTTTCCAGTGCCACTGGAAATTCATGTTGATTTTATGTGAGCTGTACGGTAAGTATGTAGAATGACAGAATCAGCTAGGTTGGAAAAGAGATCACCTTTTGTCGTCATAGGTTTCTGACTGGGTAATAATTAGTATTGACTCTATGGTTCAGAAGGCAAGATGAACGTTTATTCAAAAGCACATCTCTCTTTTATAGAGAACATCGTGAACATTAATATCTTTGGTCTTAAAGTAAAAACATTCCACCTGATTGGTACACTGGACTCAGGTCAGTGTGGCAGAACATATCTACAAACAATAAGGAGAAAAGAGAGATAACAAAATGGTTTACATTCCTCTCGGACTCTTTCCCAGGCTTAGGCCTGGCAGAAATCTTTCTCCTTTTCTCTCTGACTGAACTGAGAATACCTACAACCTTTGAGAACACCAAGTCCAGTCTGTGACCTAGCATTACCTTATCAGCTAACATTACCGTATCACCTTATATGTACTGATGTTATGCTGTTTAACTGTTCCTTTCTTCTACTGGGCTACACAAAGTGTAACATGTAAAGAAATGGATTAAAGACAACAAGGAGGACTTCTATACATATAGAGGTGACAAAAGGAAGGCCAGGGAAAACTTGGGTCCCCTGCTGAATGAGGTGGGGGACCTAGTAACTAAGGACATGGAAAAGGCAATGCTTCTGAATGCCTTCTTCACTTCAGCCATTACTAGCACCACCAGCCTTCTGTTATCCCAGGTCCCAGAGACCAGCAGAAAACTCTGTATGAAGGCAGAGATAAACTCCATTTGAATGTTTCATTTGCTATTCTTTTAATACAGCCCAAGCTTAAGAAATTCTAAGATAAATCTATGATTTTCTTTACTTAGTAGCTTACAGACAAATTTGAAAAGTTTCATTTAAATAAAAATGCATTCACACTCTACTAATATATCAACCATTGCAGGGAAAAATTCATATATTGAACAGAAATACTGTTTTTATCAACAAACATATAACTGACAACAAACTCAGCTTCACAGCTAGGCCCTTGTGAGGTTACCCTTTTTTTCTGGTTATAAATTAATGGGACATTAATTATTGTAACTGAATATCTGCTTTCATGCTTCTAAGTTCCTAATGCCACATCAGAGTTCCTATCCTTTGATTGCATCCACTGGTATCCCTCTTCAGTTATTTTAGGTATGACAGTACTTCTGCTCTGGCAATTTCACCACAAAGGAGGTTAAAAATGGTCATTGTAAAACCACAGAGCAACTGCAGAAAGTTAAGTATGTGGATGTATTTTTTCTTAGAGGGCATATATACTTAAGTGAATATTCAAAATGTGTAACTTGCTATTTCAGTGCAGCACAAAAGAAACACCACCTAAAGGCACATTTGAGTGAAGGTAGATGGAAGGAAGGTGGGCTAAAGTGTTATCAGGGTCAGTGAAAGTTAGTATTGCACTACCAAATCCTATGTACCAGCTAAAAGCCTCTAAAACCTTGTATGTGGTATATCTGGGACTTATGTATGACAAAATGATAAAAGCAATAACCTCATTTCTTATATCAAGACTAAAAATAGTAAGCAGTAAGAAGTGTCTCTACTTCAGATGGCTTGAAGGAATAAAAAATGCTTGAGAAATTTCATTAATACTACAGAAATATTTCTGGAATTCAAACAAATATCCCTGTTTATTCCTCTTGGCACAAGTGCTCCTCATAGAAGACTGAGAAACCTTTAAAAAAACCCAACCCATAGGATTATAATAACCCATCTGACCTAGAAGCAATGCTTGAAACCTATATTTTAAATTGAAAGTGTAATTAAAACCAGGAATGTTAAGCTCTCCAACTAGTACTATCATTATCACCTGAAATGCAATCTTTAAAGTCCACCATTATTGTGAAAATAGCCACTCAAATACATAAATATCGCTAAGTTTTGAATTAATACGACCGAATGTGAGAGTACCCCACCGCCAGTTCTGCAATCTTCAAATAGCTAAAAAAGGATTATTCTTTGCTACATTGTATGTCTAGTCCTTCGCAGCCAGATCTCAAAGCCTCTTCCTTTCAATCAAGGGATTCACCTGCACCTTTTCCTCTTTGCATATTCATTTTTGGAGCAGGGTACGTGCACTCTAGGATGATGAATAAAGAACACGTTTTATGCCTAACTACAGTACAGCTCCCAGAACCAAGAAGGAATATAAAGGGGAATGGAGGAGGACTATATTAATTAAAAATTAGTTCTCCCCCTGACAGTCTCAGGCTTGCTACAGTAAGGGGGATCACATTGGCCATGAACAATATTTATGCTATTGCTGCTGTAAAAAGTTGGAGTGAGATTTTTTTTGTTAAATATATCTTGATGCATTTTAAAGAAGAACTACTACTTAATGAAAAGAAACTTCTGTTTTGAGCTTAGAGTCATAAAACTATGAGCATTGTAAAATTACTGGACAATTAATTCCTACTCTCCCACACTTTCAAGGTGCAATCCCACCATATTGGGTCACTGAAGGGATTAAGATACCTTCGTTGAGGGCAGGTCTGCTGCAGAGAATGAATTTATAACAAAGGGAGAATGAATAGCCAGAGACAGCTAAAACCTCATAATTTCCACTAAGTTGACCAAAAGATCTGTGCTATTCATGTTATTTTTTGTCTTCGGAGTAAACATTAGAAATAACCGGGTCAGGGTTTGCAAATATAGTTTGAAACAGAAGCGCACATATAAACCCCAAATTCAATCCCTGAAACCGCATCATGCTAAAATTAATTCCAATTTTGGATGAAGCTTCCATCTTAAATTGTCCCTAAAGGCAGGAACTGCCTTTTGCCCTGTAGTTGTGGGTTAGTGTGGCCTATCCCATTAAAAGTAAGTCCTGCTTCCATAACAACAAATAACCACACTCAGCAAAATAATCATTCATTGTCTTCATGTACAGCAACCATTCCCCAGGATATAAAAGTCAGATGTGATACTGGAGTGTGGTAAAATAAACCTACAATTTGGCAACATCTATTTGCTTATAATAATGCACAAAATACTTGCCTTTCAGAAACCTATTCATGCATCTAAAGCAATTTCTTGATCATTTTTTGTCTTTCTGCCTTATTGGTGGGTGCCTATTTATAGAAATACATAAATTCCATGAGCCTTTGAAAAATTATAGCGATTCCAAATTCCTTACTATTAGGTGTATATTGACATTATATGATTACACATTTTTTTCCATTCTTAACAGTGATAATGGAAAGCAAATTAATTTAGAAGCTAAATTCTTGATCCTGCAAACAGGTGCAAATATTTTTTCCCCCACGTACATTCATGGCAATTGAAGAGAGAGCCAACATATGTACACAATAAACATATGGATAAGCAGAGAGACACAAAGCCTTTCTTGCTCCTGAGAATAAACAAGTGAAATCCCCCCCCAATATTAGGACATCTTCATTATTCAAAATACAAATTATTTTTCTTTTATACAACATGCATACAACTGCACAATAACATGCAATGCATTTGACATAACCTAAATATGTTCTCTTCAGAGAACTGCTCGTACTAATTTATTGTCAGCTTTATTTATTCTGCCTATAGACTCCACAGTAAATAAGAAGAGAAAAGTAAAACTTTGTTATGATGCCTAACATGTCTATTCTATTAAAATTGAGAATAATCATAATTAAAAATAAGCTAATCTGGGTTCTTCCAAATTATAATTATTGACCTTTACTTCTGTGATTCAAAAAACTCTCATTTTAATCAAAAGTGATGACATTCTTGTACCAGAGATATTAAAGGCAAAATTGATGGCTCATAGAGGTAAGAATGCCCTCTGGCATTCATGATACCACATGTCTCTCTGGCTCATGATAGCACAGAGTTTTTCTGGTGAAAATTCAGTGGTCTTGGAAGCTATTTGAGGGAACATCTCTTACCAAAAAAACAAATCTAAATGAAAAACCCAATAATGTAACACAAAGTATTTGAATCAAATTCCATTTCATATTGGCACAATTTCCACTGTGAAAAGAAAGTTCTTTCAATTCCTTTTTAACCAAAATTTGTAACCAACTGAACTATATAATTAACTTGCAACAAAGGATCAAAAGACAATTTTTGAACCAATAACCTCTGTAGCTCTAAATCTGCTTATGTCAGGACATAGAATTAAAAGCAGCTTTTCCCCTTGAAAATCTGTTGAAATAAGTGACTATCACTAGAATAATAGCATAATTCTTCCTGAAAGCCAAGCACACTATGTTTATTTGATGGCTTTAAACCTCTTGTTTTCCTGAAGATCAAAAGGGGACAATAAATTATGGACATTCCTTGTCATTCAACCTTACTACAATATTAAATGTGCTGTATCAGAGCCATGAGCTCTTGTATCAGGCTTTATTTAATTAAATAAACCTGCTGAAAATCAAAAGGATATATTCCCGGAACTCTTTTTCTTCTAGTATTCCCTCATGCAAAGTTGTTTTAACAGTTCTGATACAAAGCTACGGCATTCTTCTGTTTCCAACCACTGGTCATTATTCAAACTGATGTCACTCTCTCTCTGTATATTTAAAGATTAAAGGAAATTTCTGAAATATTTAGAATTATTTCTCCCCAGAATTATAGCTGGATGTAAATGGCATAAATAAAGAGTGCTGATCAAAGTGGGGAGTATTGCAGAAGAAAAGATCCATGATAAAATATTCAATAATTTTAACACAACTTTCTCAACCCACTCTGAGTGCTTTTCTCTCTTTTACTGAGCAAGTAGAGACAGCTTTGCATGTAGCTTACTCTCAGAATTTATAATAAATGTCAAACATATCATGTGTTTTCCCATGCTTGTATAGATTTTAAGTAGCCAGCATAGTCTAGAGTTTCAGCAAATCTTCCCAAACAAATAAGCTATCAATGAAAAGAAATAATTTCAAGAACTGGGTTGGATAGTTATGCTGACTAAAAATGAATAGTAAAGACTTCCAAGATTTTATATTGGTTTCTGCATCTAATTCACTGTCTTACTTTCACAAATCATTTCAACTGTTCCTCAATGTTAGAAAAACAAGGTTTTGCTCTTACAGATGGCCTTTGAACATGAAATCTCAAAGTGATCAAGAAAGATAAGCCACTCTTAATTTATTTCACAGTTGAAGAAAGTGATTCAGAGAGATGAGGTCACTTGTGTGAGTTCACAAACTTAGTAAATAATAAGGATTGAAATAAAAAACAGATGCCCTGCATCTCAGTCTAGGATCTTATTCAATGCAATGTATTGCCCCTATAATGCAGTGGAAAGCTGAGTTGTTTTATGACAAACAACAAGAATAAGCCAGCTAACAATCTCTGTTAGACAATCCACTTTATCACAAGCATTCGGTGAAAAATCAAAAACATACAAAGGCAAATGTTAACAGGAGCTTGTACATTATTCTTACAAAGACATTTCATTTATTTTGGAATAATGAGAGTGGCAAAGTAGTCAATGGGCACAACTGCTAACAACAACTGTCTGAATCGTGTCTGCTTAAGCAATAAAAAAGTGAACATTACCAAACCAAAATATAGATGATTGCATGAAGAATAAAATATTAAAAAAAAAGTAAATATGAAAAGGGAAAGGTAAAGCTTTCACTCCCGTCAAAATTTACAGCAGCTGCTGTTTATGACACAGTAAGCACAGCCTGTGCCACTTGGGAAAGATACACGTTTGCTTATCTTTATTTACGTTTTAATTACTGTTCTGAACTGCTTCCAAAGCATTTTTTCCTGCCTCTTCATCCACTAACAGAATCTTTAATGACTGGATAAAGACTCTACATAGAACAATGGTTATACAAAGCTGTTTTATACATTGTCATTATGTAGTAAGTAACGATATCTATTACTAAAAAGATATATTCTGATTTCTTGATTATCTGTGAAATTTGCAGCCGTTTTCTGAAATTAAGATTTTTTTTCTAAGTATTTACTTTGCTGTCTAAAATTTAGGATTTTGTAATATTATTTGTAAGAAAATGGAAATTTTAAGTTTTTTTTCCAAAGTTCTTATCTGATGCATCACAGTATGACTCATTGCTACTACATTTCTCAATATACTTTTTCCCTCTTAGCAATTCTGAAATAGCCCCTCATTAGCAACAACCCTTAAAACAATTATTTGATGCAAAACAACTTCTGACTACTGCTTTTCAAGCACCTGAAAAATACCAATGATTTGACCCTGAGATTAAGGGTTAAATTAAGAGATTAAGATTAAGATGAAGGCTGTGCTTATATTACTGGCAGCTATCCAGAACTACATTATAGTGCAGGCACTATTATTGAAATATTAAGGTTAGTAACTTTGAGAGTAGGCAAA